>VDFB02285537.1:0-16456 GCA_007258455.2 Sequoia sempervirens | reverse complement strand
ACCCTATTATTCTAATAGTCTTTCGAAGAGGGGCAAAATGTAGACGTCCAATTTTGATCACTTCCATATGATCAAACGCGTCTCCTTATTCATCCAGTTGCTCATCCCCTCTGTCAATATTAATTAAGCCAATTGCTTAATTAATACCTTGCATCTTGCACAAAGGTCCTAAAGTATTCAATTTAATACCTTTCCCCTCTTTCTCCTCTAAATTGAATAAATATGCCCTTTTATTTAATTTAGTCATATTCCCCTTTTGAATTAAAATTCATTTTTTAATTCATCTTTTCTCTCTCATGGTCACATCCTCCAACTTTTGCAAGTTGTTCCCTAATCCATTTTAATTATTTTCATCTTCTTCTAATTAACCAGGGTTAGCATGTGCACACCCTTAATCATCATTAAGGTCACATCCTCCATAATTTCCCACTTGCTTCTAATGAGTCATTAGTCCATCTAACTGAGTACTTGCACAACCTTAATCATTTGATTAGCCTAACCTAATCCTCATCCTATTTATGGAACATGTCCTTGAGTCAACCTTATTAAAGGCTTTCTCCTTTTGGACAAGGCATCCCCTTCCCCATGTGAATTTTTAATTCACCTTTTAATCCCCCAAGGCACCTAAAAGGAATTTTTAATTCCTTCACTTCTCCCCACATGTCCTCTATTCATTCTTTATTCTTTCTCTCATCCCCATGAGAATATTTTGAGGAATTTTTAATTCCTCACATGTCCTCTCACCCACATGGGGACAAGGACCTCCTTTATGAGGAAATCTTGTCCAATCCCAAGGTACTTTGTACCCCTCTCCATGTCATGTCCTTCTCCTTCCACCTCATGTCCACTTCACCTTTTAGGGCTATCTCACATGCCACATGTCAAGATATGAGGGCTTGTGAGTTCTCAACTCACCTTAGCCCTACATCTTGATATTTGGTGGATCAATCTCAACCATCCATTTCCCCTAGGATTTCCCAAAAATCTTATAAATACCCCCTCTTTTCTCTCATTTTGGAGAGATCATTTGTGCTAGCCAAACTCTTGCAGTTTTGTTTCTCAACCCATACTTAGCCTTTTTCATGCTTTTATCCATTTGCACTCATCCTCACAACATCTTTTAGCTTACATCTACTTGCCATCCAAGGAGCATACACATCCAAGATCGAAGGGCCAACCAAAGGATTGACTCAATGCAAGGTATAAAGTTCCATTTTGTTGCTTTGTCTTGCATTGTTTCCAACTTAGGCTAATCTTGAGGTGTAGGTTGTTTTAAGTTTGTTTATTTGCACTCTTTTAGTTGTTGCTTGATTTTTAACGCTCTATTTCGACCTATCACAGGAATATATCCCTTCACCTCACCAATCGATGCATTCCTTGCCATTCAAACCTCAGCCAATAGAGAAATCAAAAGGATCAAACTTAAGAGAAAGGGGTCAGTGACAATAGAAAACCCAACGCCCACACCAAACCCTAGTAGATTGCACCAAAAACCCCCCCGAATCTGCACCCACGCACAAAAGAGAGAAGGCAAAAAGAGCCACCCCTGGCCCCTACCCGCACCGCCCAAATTTCCCACCCACTCAGCCACTAGAAACACAGAGCCACTAGGCTAGGGTGCGGATGCCCTAGCGCGTCCACACCCAGCACCCATGAGCACCATTTAGTTTGAAATTCGATTAATGGTAATTATTTAACTATAGATGAGAGACAAAATAATTAAATAAATAATAATCTATTTAACTATTGAAGAAGAGGGAGAAATTAGTGACGCAATTAAATAATTTTAATTGATCAAGATAGAATAAAGATGAGGAGGTGAATTAATTAAATAATTAAAAATTATTTAATTAATAGAGGAATATGATCAAACATAATTGAATAATTAAAATTATTCAATTATCAAAGGACAACAACCAAGAAAAATGATGCTCGCGGACTTAGGACATTTTTCAGTGTCTACATTTTGCCCCTCTTTGACATAATGCAGTTTATCGCATTGTGTCAAAGAAATTTAATTCTAAAATATGCCCCAGTGAAAGAAGAATGACGAGGAGGGTTACAGTATGCCCCCTCAAGAGGAAATACGAGTTCCAAGAACATGGGTGTGCTCTCAAAATGGATGATAAGACTAGAGGATGAAGGATAAAAAAAATGTTAGCTTGGAAGGGGATGGATATTAGCGTGGAGGAGAAAGGAGGATGAAAATGGAAAGCTAGAAGAGAAATGATAAAGGAACCAACTTTCTTTCTTACATTTTTATATTTATTATCATTAGGTGTCAAAATGTCACAAATGGTCCACAAACACCATGGTATGACATAGACCAAGGTGTGCAAGGTGACCATTTGCAAAACAGACAGTCATAGACAAGGAATGTCCTAACTCATACTAAGGGCAAAGTTGCCCCAATCTTTTTGTCAAGACAATCCACAGACAATAGTCAAAGAAAAACAAAAGAGGTCATGAGACGTCATCGCAACTCTAAATCCTTCAAGGGACATCCCCGAGGTAGCTAGTAACATGACCAAGAGACAAAATGACAAAACATAAGACAAAATAACAAAAATATCAAACAAAATAGACAAAAGGTAAGACAAAATAGACCAGAAAAATCAAGAGCAATTCAATGTGTTTTCCAATGTTTGTTTTGTTGAAGACGAATTTCATGATAATTCGTCACTTTGATAGTTTGAAAGTTTTGATAGGTTGCTAATTCGATGGTGTTGACGATTTGACAAGGCCTATTGTCAGGAAGGACACATCCTGAAAAAGGAAAATAACGTTTTGACGAGGTCCAAGTCCAAGAAGGACACATCCTGGAGGGGAACAAAGAGTGACAAGATTGACATTGTTTTGACAATATGTTTTGGCAAGTTGACTGATGTTGACTGTATGATTGATTGGACTGTGCTGTCTAATTTTGACCAAATTTGACATTGATGTTTCGAATGACTGTCTTGTGTCTAAGTTTGACTATATCTGAATTATTTGACTGATGTGACAATTGTGACAAATGCCATGATTTTATTTGGACCAACCTAAAAAGACTGACCTAATGTCTCAGGGACTCATCAACTAATGGCCTTGCCTACATAGAAAATGTGCAGAGACAATGTAGTTTGACAATGACATGGACTTACTGACATGACTGACTTTGACTCCATTTTTAGGATTTTGACATTGATTTAGATGTTTTTGTGTTTTTTCTTCAAGACGTTTTATGATTTTTAGGTCTTTCTTCAGGACATTTTATGATGTTTTTGTCTTTCTTCAGGACATTTTATGATGTTTGTCTTTTTTCAGGACATTTTATGATGTTTTTGTCTTTTTTAGGACATTTTATGATGTTTTTGGTCTTTTTTCAAGACTTTTTGTGATTTTTTTTGTCTGTTTCGAATGGTTTAAGAGGATCATAACAAATGCATGTTACTAATGCCTACACATGAGAATCCAAGGACGAACATGATTGTGCCCCTAGTCAAGCTGAATACCAATTGACAGGTGATGACAACATTGTTTGATGTGGGAAGGATGCATCTGGAAACAATGTGAGGACGATAATGATAGTATCGAGGTCTGCAACCAGGCCAGGAATGTAGTCAAGTAAGATTTTGGATAATGTGCTTGTATGGATTAGACTCGTTGCATTTGGAATGACTTGGTTAGGACTAGATGGGATGATGATTATCCTTAGACTGTTTGACAAGGGAAACCTAAGATAGGTGATAGGCATGAAAGGATAGGGGGTGGCCTTGGTAAAGGACAGGAGACATGAGACTAAGGGAATTGTCATATGATTTTCAAGGACTATGTCGTACAAGGACAATAAGACTATGACAGTCAATGACATGATGTTTTGTGAATTGTGTATGACTGAAGGATAGACATGTCAAGAGTTTTCCCAAAGCATGATTTATGTGTGTCAGTTTTATGTCAAGACCGAGGTAAGTGGGAAAATGGACGAAAATGATAGGGCTTAGATGGACGTCCATGTCATGAGGAAGGCATGGGAAATGAGACGATTTTCCCCCAAGTGTAAAAGTCCACATAGATGATTTATTTTACACATGACGCATGTTTGCCAGGTTTTCATTATGGTACTTATCCAAGGCACCTATTTGCCAGGTTTTCACCATAGGACGAAATTTTTCTCTTTACTAATTTCTTGACTTTTTGATTTTTTTGGTGTCACCAAGAAGCCTGTTTGCCAGGTTTTCATCAAGGTGACGATTTTTTTATTTATTTTTTTTGATTTTTTTTTTTGTTTTTGATATTGTGGATAGCCTGAATGCTTTAGATTACCACTGACTGTTCTAAATCCACTGACGATGCCGATGTAGAGACTGGTGCCATGATATGCCAATAATGACCTTGCTGAAGGAGTTGTCTTGTCAGGATCATAGCACTTGTATACAACTGATTGATGTCATTGTGGTCCTTTCTGATACTAAAGTTGGCCTTATCAGAATACATACACCGTGATAGAGTGCCATGAGAGTCCTTGTGATAAAGAGTTGCTGCCAAGATGTGACAGATTTGTGATGTGGGATCATTGGACTTTAGACGAGATGTAGGGTTATGATGTGTTAGAAACCCATGATTTGATTGCAAACCAAAAATTACCTTCCATAGAGGAGAAAAACAGAAAAAATAGAGATTGCATAAAAACATGCAATTTGATATATTCGAAAAGACCAATTAATTACAAGAGATAATTTTCTTTATAAAAGCAAAGATGCCTAAACGTAATCTTATCTTGAACAACAAGATAGCTCGATAAGATAAAGATAAGATCCTAAAACTTAGGAATTAAATAAATCCTAAGTAAACTTATGCTAAGTGTAATTAATAATTAATTACACCAACACCCCCCCATAAGTGCAACTTAGGGAGAAGCAGATTATTATGCAAATATGAGTCCCGGCAACAAGGCCTGATCAGGTACTCATGTACAAATGCAAAGAGAGATAAACCCCCCTCAGTGAGATGAACTGCTATGAAGAAACACTAGAAGAACTCTGATGAAGCAACACTGGAACCCCAAATCCAGAAAACAAGGAAAGATACTTTTGTTTGCAAAATACCAATTAGAATCACAAATGCAACAGCAGACCCGATGCCAAGGAACAATGGAAACTCACATACTGGATCAACTCTGGAATCTGTGAACAACAGTAGATGAAAGGATGAATGGACCCATAATGGTGACAAATCTGGAAGCTGTGTCTCGAAGCCAATGCCAAACTGAAACTAAAACTGCCCATAGGACGAGTACCATGAAGATTCTAGAACATTAACCATAAAACCATGGCCTTCAAATGAGAAAGATTTGAACCAATGCGGATCAAGAACTATAAAATCTCAATGTGAAGTGTGAACCGAAACAAACCAATGATGTGTCTAGTTAAACAAGAAAGAAGCTAAAAAGAGACAACAAGAAACCAGACAAACTCATGCGAGTTGTCACCAATCATGAAAGATGGATGCAATAACCCCCCTTAATGGAACTTTATCTCAGTTCATTTATTACAATAACCCAATGATTGTAAAATGAGATAATGCAAAATATGCATAAACTACAAAGAAAATGCAAACCTAGTGCATGAAAACAAAAAAGAGTGCATGCACAAACCAATGTTCACATCTACCTCCATGATGAAAAATCTTCAAATTTGATTTCTGAAAAATCTGTTTATAATGAGATGACAAAAACAGAAACCCAAAAATTTTTTGAAGCAAAAAATAAAACCCAGAAATCGTTTTTTGATCCAGCAAGCAGAAGATGAAAAAATATTTTTTTAAACCTTTAGCCAGGTGAAAAAAATGACGCATGACAGTTTTTGTGCAGCTATTTTCTTCAGATCCGTGAAAGAAATCAAAAAACTAAAAGATACCTAGATCGAATTTCGACCCTGGCTACAAAACCCAAAAATCATTTTTCCTACAACTGAGTGGAAGTTGGATTTATGAAGCAAAACTAAAAACGGCCCCAATAAAAAATGCCTTTCATCAAACCTCAATCTTTTGCAATGCTTTGAATCGAATGGAAAAACTTGATTTGATCCAAAACGCTACATAAATATACTCAAGAAGAAAAATCGTTGAGGGACCTCGAACGAACTCTGCAATGAATCTCTCCAGAAATTTGAGAAGGGGCTGCAAATCAAGGCTCTGATACCATGTTAGAAACCCATGATCTGATTGCAAACCAAAAATTACCTTCCACAGAGGAGAAAAATAGAAAAAACAGAGATTGCATAAAAACATGCAATTTGATATATTCGAAAAGACCAATTAATTACAAGAGATAATTTGCTTTATAAAAGCAAAGATGCCTAAACGTAATCTTATCTTGAGCAACAAGATAGCTCGATAAGATAAAGATAAGATCCTAAAACTTAGGAATTAAATAAATCCTAAGTAAACTTATGCTAAGTGTAATTAATAATTAATTACACCAACATGATGAATGATGGTAGACGTGGAAAGATTGTTTGGACGTTTGGACGAATCACTTTTTATTTTCCAAACTTGGGATGGTGGGTGACAAATTTTGGAGGGATGGTGTTTGGAACCAACACCCTTAGATGCCTTGTTTGATGACCATTTTGAAGGAGGTGTACATGTGTTATATGTGGGAGTCCTCTTGCCTTGTGGCTCCACATTGTGATTGACTTTTTCTTTTGACATATCTTCTTTGCTTGATCCACTTTTCTTTGGGATCCATTTTAAGTTCATTTGTCCACTTTTCTTTTTGTCTGGTTCAATGGCCTTTGACATTTGATTTTGATCTTTTGACTTGTAAGAGTTTTGTCTTTGTTGGTTCCAAAGGGAAGGTTTATTCATGATGGAATGACAATTCATGGTGTGGGTGGAGGCAGTGTTGGCAACAATCTTATGATAAGGATTTCTCATGGACTCCATTTTGACATTTGTATCTGACAAAGTTTCCCCCAATATCGAGGAGGTACCACTGACATTGTTTGATTTACTAACTGAGGAATAGCCAAGACCTTGATGTCTGTGATTTTCTTGTAGCTGTATTGGCTCTAAAATGCCTTGCTTGAGTATGCCTAGTCCTTTGCCTTGATATTGCATGTTTTGACAGATTCTATTTGCGATGGGGTATTTGTTGTTTTGAAAGCAAGACGCTAACCCATCATTAGGTATGTGGATACTATCACTTGTAATATTTTTGTTTGCAAGAAAGTCTGCTCTGACAAAGATAGATGACCCTAGTTGATAAAGTGTTTTAGCTTCATTGTCATGTTGGACATATTTCTGACTGATATCTTTGGTCTAATCTTGTGATATGTCAGGTTTAGATGATTCTATTGGTGCTTCCAAGTCAATTTCAAAACCATATTGATGGTCAGTGTCATAGATTCTAGTAAATTCAGCAATAACATGGTCATTTGCAAATATGTCCATAGTGGAAGACTCTTTTTCTAGAGGAAGATCATCTATGTGTATCATGGTGGCAAGTGTCTCTTTTTGGAAAGTGTCAATAGTTGGGGCCTGAATAGAGTCGTCAAGTATTTGGTCATAAATGGTGTAAAGGTCAAGGAGTGGATTGTTTTGGATTTCTTGGTCAATGGTAGGGTCTTGGTCGAAGATGGGGTTGTCATGGATTTGGACTTCTTGGTCAATGGGAAGGTCTTGGTCAAAGATGGGGTTGTCATGGATAGGTGTGTTTTGGATGTCATGATTGTCTTGAAGGACTTCTTGAATGGACTTTAAGATAGGGCCATGGGATGGGCTACCTTGTTCTTGACATGAGGGTGACATTATAAGGTCATGCTTTGGGCTTTCATTTTGACATGTATCCTCAAGTTTATTAAATGGGATTTGGATTTGGACTATGATAGAATTTTCATGACTAGATGTGGCTTGTGAGGGGGTGACTGGAAAAGGATTAATGAACAAAGGACTAGGATAGGACGTAGGAACTTGGACTGGACTAGTATATGAAGGACTAGGATAGGACATGGAGTCTTGGACTGGATGTTTCATGGAGTCTTGGATTGGATTAATTGTTGAAGGACAAGGATAGGACATGGAGACCTCAACTGGATTGGTGTGGTATGATGTGGGGACTCGACATGAGTTGGTAGATGGTTGATAAGGCATATAGACTTGGACAAGATTGATAGGTGAAGGACTAACATATGACGTGGAGACTTGAAATGGACTAGTGGACAATTGGTTTCCCTTGTCAAGGTTAGAATAAGGGTGATAAGTGGATGTTTGTTGTGAATTAATGGTAGGATTTATGTTAAGTGATTGTTGATGGTGAGGGTAGACAGATGGAGGTCCCAAAGTATTTATGTCAAAACCCCATGGTAACTTAGCCCCTTGGTCCAAAAGCATGGCTAGATACCTTTGAGGGTCACGTAAGACTAATTTTTCTACAAAGGAGGCTATATCAAGATTTTTCATTGCAGCTTCTAAGTCTTCTACATATACTCATCCATTATGGTCTATTTGTATGAACGGTTCAGAAGGATTTTGTGATGAAGATGGCATGTTCATGGAATATTGCATGTTCATGTTGTGAAATGGGTCAGAAAAAGTTCAATGTTGGTTCGTGTCATAAGTGTTATTATCAATGTTGGGATTCATGTTGGTGTTGGTGTTGTCAAAATATTGTCCAAAGTATGACATTTGTCTTTTCTTTCTTTGAAGTCTTGTTTCAACTGTCAAGGAAATTTCTCAAATGAAGATGATGACACTAGTCTATGTTTTTGTCTTTTTGTGTGATAATGGATGACAATGCAAATAGATGATAATGCAAGTATGCCAAAAGCCAAGGTGACTAGGATGACGATGTTGACCTTGGATGACAACGTTGATTAGGAAAATGACAATGTGGACTAGAAAAATTGAAAGGTCAAGGTACAAAATGAGGACTAAGGAGGGAACTAATACAAGGTCTAGGTTCAAAATGACAACTAGGATGAATGATATTTTTGGATTTTGTTTTGATAAATGATGACAATGCAAGACTATGTTTTTGGATTTTTTGACAATAAGGGATGCAATATGACAATGTTGTCTAAAGAAAATGATTAATGTCAAAGGACAATGAAGACTAAGATTACAAGTTATGACACTAATTTTTATTTGTATTTTTGGAGGATGTCAATGCAAGGTGATAATGACGTTTTCCTAAGGAAAATGACCAATGCAAGGTGATAAATTGTTAAGAAAAGATGTCAAATGCCGAGGTGACAGTGAGGACTAATGTGAAAATGTTGGTTAAGGAAATGACCAATGCAAAGTCTAGATGCCAAATGAGGACTATGATGACAATATTTTGGATTTTAAAGATATGCAAGGTGAGGACTAAAATGATTTTAATGTCTAAGGTATGCAAATGCAAAGGTCTAAAATGATTTGGAAGAAGGTTTCCTAACCACCCTATGCTTGATCTATGTCTCAATTTTGGAATATCAAAGGACTTGTTTGAAGGATTAAATGAAAAGGACAAAATGACAAGTGAGTCTTCCTAACTAGACTTTTGAGTTAGAAGGATCTCACAAAAGGACAATGACTAAAGGAGATAATGATGTCTAAGTCCAATGATAACCTAATTTTGAAAGTCAAGATTTTGCAAAGTGAGGTAAGGTTGACCTAATCCAAAGTATGCAAAGATGAAAACCTAGGGTCAAGCTAATGCAAGAATTTATGATTATGAAGCCTAATGCATGCAACTAAAATTTGAAAGATTAAACCTATGGTCAAGAATACAAACTAATGGTTGAATAATAAAGATTTTGAGCAATTTCAAAGCTGATTTCTGACAAAGACCTCTTAGAAAAAAATGTTTGATAGTAGGCTGAGACTGTTTTTTGGATGTTTTGCTGAAAAGTTTGAGTTTTCTGACGTTGATTGTTTGTGTCTAGATTGTGAATGTTGTGTATATTGTTTGAAAATCTAGCAAGCACTTGACAAGCACAATGTTTTGGTGTATGCAAACACACATGAGACAAGCACAATCCTATGGTTAGGCCAGGACAATATTCACTAGATTCCACGTGGGTTTCCCCAACCACATATCGGTAGCGTGTGAATCCAAAAGCTTGGCTGCACGGGCTCCCCCTTACATTGCACTCTCTTCTCAGGCCAACCAAGCTTCCAACCCCAGGCAAAACTCCTGTATGGTAAATTGATCACCTCTTAATAGAGAACGCTTAAGATAGGGATGCCTTCATTACCAATCCCAAGTGTGTTGCTAGCAAATAGAAGGTTTGCCACACACAAAGGTGTTTAATCTTGACCTCCCCTGCCTGGGCGGCCATAAGCATGGGTAAAGATTGTTCCATTAGAGGCACTCTCAGCTCAAAGAGGAAGTTAAGCCACCGGTTTTGAGAGTACTGGAATCAGAGTGGATATTATCTACACGACAGAATCTAGGCTTTCCCTTTAGGGATTCTATTTATATGCAATGGCTGGGGTAGCTTGGCCAAAAAGCTTCATTTCTGGTCTGAGTCACCTTGGGGTGAGTACTTTTTCCCACCAAGGCAGGCCCAAGTTCTAGAGGTAATAATCAAGCTTACACCTGTGATCACACTAATGCAAGGAGAGATACTTCATTATTGCACTAAGTAAGACAAATTTTGAAGACACTTGTAAATTTTAATTACCAAATGATAATGTGAGGAGGACACACAAGACACTTTGTTCTTTTTAAAAGTTTAACTTAAAATATGAAAAACAAAGTTCATTTTAAACTCATGTCATAAGAATGCAAGTTCATTTTAACCGTATGATTTTTAATGCATGTTTGTGTTCATTTTAGCCCAATGACATGAAAATGCAAGTTGTAATTGTAAATTTTAGGCCCAATGAGTGATTCATGCAAATTTGTTGTTCGTTTTAAGCCCAAATGAGTGACATGCAAATTGTGCTTCATTTTATCCTCATGAGTGTAAATGCAATTTCTTGTTGTTGAAAACAAACAAAATTTATTATACCTAAAGAAATGAAAAAAAAAAGCTCGATTTTTATTTCTATAGAAACAATTTTTAGACTCCCTCCAAGCTATTCCACATGCTAAAAACAAGATATTAGTAATTCAAAAGAAAAGTTTAATGACAACAAAAAATTAAAACAGCAATAACTTTCTCAAAACTTAACAAAATTTCAAATCGTTTAAAGTTTTGGAAAGCTAAGAACAAGGCCTACAAAACCTAGATAATCATTTTTAAAGATTACATATGCCCATTTTTCTGTGCTCCGAAGAAGATGACAGGATTTCACATAAATTCTTAGCTGTAATCTACAAAACAGCAAAAACAAACATCGGGTTCACTAACTATAAGATGGGGGTTAGAGAATCAAATAGAATAGACAAAGTGACAGCCAACACCTCTAAACTATTAACCCACATCCAAACAAGAGAAAACAAAGTAAGCATAAGAAAAATAAAACATTAAATTAAAATACTCCCCATGCTTTAACTTGAATCACTTCTCTTGCTCTCCTATTTCTCCTTTTGCAAATATGCCCTCAGATTTGTAGTGTAACTTGTGCAAATACCTACAAATGATAAGTAGAAAGTTGGAGAAGAATAGCTATTAAAATGAAAATGGAGGAGGAAGGTTGTTTTTATAGACAACCATTCGAATGAATGGTTGAGATTAATCCTCTAGAATGATTCCAAGATCAATGGTCTAGAATTGATGCACCAAGAATATGCTAGTCTTGGAAAAGCTATGACGTTGACGGCCATGATGCCTGATAGCTATGACAGACATGCAAGACATGCAAGCTATGACAGAAATGAATGTTATGACAGGGGATTATGACAGGGCATCTTTGACCAAGTGGTGCATAAATAATTTATTTTAAATTATTTATTCGAAAATGGAGGAAATAGACAAGTGGAAAATAAATAATTTATCCAAATTATTTATTTAGAGAAAATGACAAGAGGGGTATTTAATTAAATTAATCAATTTAATTAAATGGAGAGATCAAAATTAGACATGGGACAGTTAAATAATTTTAATAATTATTTAACTATAGAAGAATTAAAGGACCATGAATAGATAAATAATTAATGGTAATTATTTAGCTATAGATGAAAGGTGACAAAATAATTAAATAAATAATAATCTATTTAACTATTGAAGAAGAGGGAGAAATTAGTGCTGCAATTAAATAATTTTAATTGATCAAGATAGAATAAAGATGAGGAGGTGAATTAATTAAATAATTAAAAATTATTTAATTAATAGAGGAATATGATCAAACATAATTGAATAATTAAAATTATTCAATTATCAAAGGATAACGACCAAGAAAAATGATGCTCGCGAACTTGGGACATTTTTCAGTGTCTACAGTTTCATTTCTTCCTCATACTTGAATGTCTTTCTAGAACTCTCTCCCAGATCATATCTTTGCTTGTTTCTTTTAGATACATAATCCTTAAATGCAGATTAGGTCTTGGGGGAAGAATCACCAAATTCACTCAACTCAAAAGCAATAACTTTATCAATCAGCATAACTCTTGTCACATTTGTTACTAATCTGAACTATTCAATAGCATGAGCCTTTGATTTGTAAGAGGGAGGCAATGATCTGAGCACTTTAGCTACAATTTCTTGTTCATCCATAATACCACCAACACATCTAATACCCATCACAATTTCATTTACTCTTTGCATAAAAAATAAATATTTTCATCTTCACCCATCTTCAAATTTGCATACTTTCCTTTCAAACTCTATAGCTTAGCAACCTTCACATGTATATCTCCTTCATACAAAGTCTCCAACTTCATCCAAATCTCATGAGCTATCTTCAGACCTATTACATTTGTCATTTCTAAATCTTTCAGAGCACTCAATAAAGCTTCAATATCCCTAATATTAGTCTCAACTTCTTTGATCTCATCAGGAGTGGAAGGACCATTCTGAGGAATAGTATATATGTTCTTTGTAATCTTCCAAAAGGGTTCACCAATACATCTCAAATGACATTCCATTATGTATTTCCATAGAGAGTAGTTTCTTCCATCAAATCTAGGATTGTCCTTCTTGTATGATGCCATCTCAAATCACGTCAAGCTTTTAAAATTCTTCAGAGGAACCAGCTCTGATACAAATTGTTGGAAAAACAAGGACAAACAACTTAGAGGGGAGGTGAATCAGTTGTCACTGAATACTTAGAATTTTCAAACTTAACTTAATTTTAGATTTGATGAATGAACAATAAACCATAAGCAATCAACACATTAGAAACACAGAGAACACAAAGATTTTTACGTGGAAACCCTATTAAGGGAAAAGCCATGGTGGATGTTAGTCCACAATATTATACCCTATTAAAATTATAATGAAGAATAATGGGAATGCACATGCATCTGGCAATACCTTATTAATAGGATTAGAAGGAGCTAGATATATTATATAAAGAGATATAATTATTTTGATGATATTATTTATTTTACATGAATTTATAGATATATCAACTACCTTATGGGTATTCCAACTGATTTTCTACTGCACAACTTCGCGAAATAAAACATAAAACATATTTACAATGTCAACCCAAATTTACAAATAAATTTTCAATGTGAATTATACACTGTCAACTACAACATAATGAATACTTAAAATGATATCCTTGAGCGTGCCAAACATTCAAATTTTAATCTCCAAGGATCCACAACATGTTACAACCATTATGCCAGCCAAGAACATGAAAACCTGAACATACACGAGAAAAATCTTCTACCACAAGCACACCGATCAACATGGACATGCAACAAAGATAGAGAATGATCTAGAAGCATCCACAAGCAACAAGAAATAATAGAGAAGCATCCATCACAGCTAAAATTACCAGAATCACATAAACTTCAATCAGGAGCACAAACTAAAACCACAAAATATTGTCAGAACACATTTTTTGCGTAACATGATCAAATCTGCACATAGACCTTTGAAAGTTTTGGTGGCTAGACTAGATACTCTCATAAATACAATCTTTAGTACACAACAACTGATCTTCAATGTACTAAATAAGACACCTTCAAGACCTTCACTGTTCCACTGGCAACCTGCAACATTTTCTTTAACAATTCTCTGAATATCCTCGACATAGACAACCTTCAATACATCAAATGCTAATAGTGTTGACATCAATGACAACCACATATCAGCAACACAACCACAACATCCAACACTACTGTATACATGAATTGGAATTATCAAGAAATAACAATCTAAGAGCTAGATCAATGTTGATATAGACCAATGTAAGAGGCTCATCAATACTAAATGGATGGAGCACCACAAGAATTTAGTCTCCAAGATTCCTAAGATATTCTAAAAGAGTGGCTTCTAGGAAGAAATTGGGGATGTTGTTATATTGTTAAGTAGAGTAGTAGGGCTACCAACTGTTTCCACCTTTCATCCATGAATGTATTTCTATGTTGAGACCATCTTGGAAGGAAAAACTATGTTGCACTAGGTAGAAATTATTATAGATAACTTACATGAGAAACTAACAAAACTTGAAACTAGCATGAATTTGTATATGACCTCTTATATATTGCAAAGACAGTTGTCATTGCACCAAAAGATAGACCTATTAATGCTTGATACAATTGCAAGAGTTAATGAATCCGTGGGAGACAGTTTAGTCTTGTCATGAACCTGACAATTGCATTGCACAACAAGATGAGACCAAGGGCACACATCTCACAACAATCCCCCTAGTGCAAGCAAGGGGCTTGAACCCGTGACCCATGATCTAATACCAATTATTGCAAAGATGGATGTCTTTGCACCAAAAGATCAACTTGTTAATGCCTGATACAATTTCCATAGTTAATGATTCCATGAGAGGAATTTAATCTATGTTATGAACATGAGCACTTTGATACACAACACAAAGAGACCAAGGGCACATGCCTTGCAACATTATCTAGTATATAACCAAGCAACCAAATCTACTTTTGTTGATTTAGATAGTACTAAAAATTGGTTAAATGCATATATCAAGGCATTAATGGAAAAAAGGAGTTATATCATAGAAAGTAGAGATGATTTTGATGATTTACGAATATAGAAAAGAAGGGTACAAGGTACAACAATAATACAATTGGGATAAGGATTTATTTCTATAGGAATAGGAATTCTTGAAGCACTTTTGGAGACTAAAGTAATTATTGCAACATCACCTCAAGGGAACATTCCAACTTCTCTCCCACAAGTACAAGGTATTGAATCATGTCCAAAATTTCCCAAATTCTACCCACAACTCAATTACATCAAATGGCACATTTAGAGGAGCAACCTATACATGTTACACCTACTCCCTCTCTAATGAAAAATATCTTCAATGGATGAAGAAGTTAAGGTATTTCAAGATATCATACCTAGATATAGGTGTAGGAGAAGCTGCACTTCTCTACGAATGAGTTTTTGACCTTACGGTTTTGAAGATAATTTTCCATATGTCAGTTGAGCATGGATTCTAGATGGTATCAAGTTTTGAGGTCCATGTGTCAAGATGTGGATACAAAGATGAAGGTTTTTGCTTTTAGGTTTCACATGGAGTCGACCTAACACATTTGATGTTGTGTAAAGGATAAATATGTATTGCAGTCTTATTTAGGATCTATTATAGGTCCATGCTAGCCTATCTTAAGATATTATGAGTATTGAATTATGGCACATTATGTGGATGAATTTTTTTGGAGCCGACAAGTTACATTTTGGGTATTACATCTAATTAGGCCGGCCTAATTGATGTTATACTCAATGTGGATATATATGTTGGATTTTTTTGGTATTTTTGATGAATGACAAGTAATAAGTGATTTTTGTGATGCAAATTTGAGTAGAGCATTGTGAATTTGAGTTTGAGTGTTAATTTGAAGATTATAATTCTCAAAATGAAGAGCAAGGTAGAGTGTTGAATCAAAATCAGATAAGGATTGTTATTGTGCTTCAATGGAACTGTAATTCATGCATACATATGATGCAATTGTAAAAATTCAAAATAGGTTGTGAGCCATCATCTCTCTTATATATTCTTCTTTGTGGATAGTGAATGCCATCCCACATCCTCCATCTATTCACCACCTCAAAATCTTACCTCTACAACTCCATTCATGTTTCCTCCACATCATCCATATCCTCACACTCATCCCATTACTATTAAAAGCAATTTACATTCCAAAGTAAAATTGCATAAATCAAAATATCCCCATGTCCCCTATAAAGGACATGATGAAGAAAAAAAATCCCATCCAAAAGTGTAATCAATCACAAAGACTACACAAGTCTATTAAAGAAAAAGGATGCAATACCTTCAAATGAAACATACATAACAACATCCATAGTTGCTAATCCAAAAGCTAATCATACACATCCTCCATATCCTAAATCTATTTTGGGTCCTTATGTCCCAAAATTCACTATCCCAACTCCTC
>VDFB02285536.1:0-16854 GCA_007258455.2 Sequoia sempervirens | reverse complement strand
CTCTCCCAATAATATAACATCGAGTAAAGAAGTAACCCCGGTGTGCCTCCTCATTGTCCCTTGAGTCCCTGAATCGCCACAGCATATACAGATGTCATACTATCATCTTCGTCTGCACATCGTCAAATCATCTCCTCCACACATCCACATCTCTGACATCTCGATATCACAGCATCGCTCCCGCCTCTGTCCCCCATCCCCAAGCTATGGCTGCTTTGTCATCTTTCTCTTAGTACGACCAACCTAGTCACCTTGATGTGCTCCCAGGCCCACACCTGTAGCAATGTGACGTGTGTCACACTCAACACCTCTCGATAACATATCACGTGCATATCTCGGTACAACTGCGCCATCATATAGGTCCCCCACACAAACTAACCCTCTCGGCCCTCTATGATATGTTAGATCACCTTGACAAACCTGAGATGCAAGAATCGAACACTCTGGTCTAGTACCAATATCTCGCTAATCAACCACACTAAGTACAACAACAATGTTGGTACCCTGCAAGATAAACATCTGTCCACGTCTAGCTGTTCCCGCTGAATTGGTAGCTCATCATCGCCAAACACAACCTACAAAAACTCATCCAGTGCCTCGCCCTCTACCCAACACTTGCTAATCGTGAGCCCTGCTATGGGGAGCCTTAGAATCTACCATATGTCCTCTAGATTCACTGTCATCTCCCAAGTTGGTAGATGAAATTTCAATGTCGCTGAGTCCCAACGCTCTATCAATGCTATCAGCATGGCCCTGTGGGCCTTAATCGTCGGATAGGATAACATGTGGAACAGTCCTGCCTCTACAAAATTCTAATGGTTTGCGCTCGTCATCGTCGCTATGCATCTCCTCAGTACCTATGACCATCTCTCCCACATCTGCAAACCCTCCACATTCTGCATCCATGACATGACCACTATATCATTTTCTCCTTTTACTTGTGTCGTTTTGTTTCCCTTTTTTTTTCCCCCA
This sequence comes from Sequoia sempervirens, assembly GCA_007258455.2. Taxonomy (NCBI): domain Eukaryota; kingdom Viridiplantae; phylum Streptophyta; class Pinopsida; order Cupressales; family Cupressaceae; genus Sequoia; species Sequoia sempervirens. The sequence goes on along the minus strand of VDFB02285536.1, from coordinate 15,882 downwards.
GTCCTAGGATTTCTCTTCCATGTCCTTTCTCTTTCCTCCCTTTTCCTCAGCTTTTTTCTTAATCCTCTCAGATTCCTCACAAGCAGCCTCGGCTCTCGGCCTGAGACCCCAACAACTCCTACTCGGGCTCAAATGGACTCCGCTTCACTCTGCGGGACTCCATTCTCACTGCATGGACTCCGGCCTCAGCCTTAGGAGGGCTCCCACCCGGCTGGGGCAGTGGATCTGGCCGTGACATCAGCTTCTAGTTCGGGTGGATCCCGCCGCCTGTGCTGCATCTCCACCCAGATGTAGCTGCATCCTCGCCGCTCCCTGTGGAACTCCTGGGGTTTCCATGATGTATCCTCACTGCATATGGGCTTACATGCCCGAGCACTGACGGATTCACCAGATCTGGCAAAAGCCCCTCCCCCAGCTTTTTTCCCACCCTACTAATTTTCCCTCCTCGGGACCGAACTTAAAATCTCATTTTTTCCCTCCCACCCATTCCCCCCCCCCCCGACAAAACCCATATTTTCAAAATTTTGAAAAACTTAAATGAAATAACAAAAATCACAAAGTTGGGTTTGGAGTTAACCTGGTGTGGCATGACACACTCGCTAAAGAATCGTCATCTCTCGTCCCCCCAGTGGATGATGTCACTATCGTACTCTGGCATCATGCACTTTCACTCTTGCCTTCTCCTTTTCTCCCCCTCCTCATTTGGCAGTTGTCCAAATGAGGAGAGGTAATTCTTAGAATTACCTTTTATAACCTTTTTCCCTCATTTTTACCTTTTTTAAATAAAGGAAATTCTTTCCCTTTATTTAAACCAAAATTTCCCTCAACTAATTCCTTCACCCTCTATCTTCCTAGGGCCTCCATTTGCACACTGTATACCCATTTGTCTCCATTCAAACGCCAATCTTTTTAGTTTTCCGTGCTCTTTCCAACGACATGTACCACTCCATACTTTTGAGAAGTTGTGTGGTGCCCCTTTTCCTTCCCCATCCGCCTTCTCGAGGGGGCATACCCTACCATTCTCTCCAAACCTTCTGCCATAAACCTTCTCTTGTGAGACTAGAGCATCCCCTTTAATTCCCCTCTATTCGGGCAGCTCATACAAACTCACATGCTGGGGAATCTCTTTTCTGGTCGCTTCCTCTATAGAGTCATCTGTATTTTATTTTCTTTCAAACCCTATTATCCTAATAGTGTTTCGAATAGGGGTAAAATGTAGACATCTAAATTTGACCACTTCCATATGGTCAAAGACGTCTCCTTGATCATCCCTTTGCTCATCTATTTCATCCTCTTTGTTGGTATTAATTAAATCATTCATTTAATTAATATTTAGTGTCCTACATAAGGTTTCCAAAGTATTTAATTTAATAAATACTTTTTCCTTCTTTCTTCTCTAAATTAAATAAATATATCACTTTATTTAATTTAGTCATATTACCTCTTGGAATTTTAAATTTATTTTTAATTCTTCACTTTCTCTCTCATTATCACATCCTCCAACTTTTGCAAGTTGGTCTTTAATCCCTTTTAACCACCTAACCTTCTTTTAATCATAATTAATTTATGGTTAATATGTGCACACTCCTAATCATCATGAGGGTCACATCCTCCATAATTTTCCACTTGCCTCTAATCTGTCATTAATTTGTCTAATCAGGTACTTGCACAACCTTAATCACTTAATTAGGTCAATATAATCTCCATGTCATTTATGGAATGTGTCATAAGTCAACCTTATTAAAGGCTTTCTCCTTTTGGAGAAGGCACTCCATTCCCCATGTGAATTTTTAATTCACATTTAATCCTCTAATGCATTCCAAAAAAAATTAAATTCCTCGCATGTCCTTTCACCCACATGGGGACAAGGACCTCATTTAATGAGGAGATCTTGTCCCAATCCCAAGGTACTATGTATTACCTCCATGTCATGTACTCTTCTTCTAAATCATGTACACATCATTATTTTTAAGCCACTTCACATGCCACATGTCAAGATGTGAGGACTTGTGAGTTCTCAACTAACCATATCCCTACATCTTGGCCTTATTGGTTTAATCCCAACCATCCATTTCTCTAGAGAATTCAAAATTCTCTATAAATACGCCCTCTTTTCTCTCATTTTGGGAGGAGATCATTATGCTAACCAAACTCTTGCAAATTTTTCTCTTGACCCATACTTAGCCAAATACTTGCATTTGCATCCATTATCACCTATTTTCCATTCATCTTGCCTCTCTTGCCATCAAAGGAGCATACACTACATCAAAGATCGAAGGGCCAACCAAATGACAACTCAACAAGGTAAAAAGTTCCATTTTGTTTTGTTAAGTTAATAATTTGCCCAATCTTGAGGTGTAGGGTGTTTATATTTGTGGTTTTGCACTATCTTGTTTGTTGCTCATTTTCTAACACATATTTTAGCCCGTTCACAGATACTACAAATTGGGGCATCATCGATCAAGCAATAGGCACTCTAATAAGGGGAAAGTCGAACAAATACAACAATAGGGTTGGGGAAAGATGGAAAGGATGAGGGGTTGGATAAGGGTAAAAGCACAAAGTTGTGTCATAGTTTCCGCCAAATAAATAGTTCTGAGCGAAATATTTTCAGCTGGAAAGGTTTCGCCTGACTAGGTTTTGACCGAAACTACGTGGCCTCTTACGTGGCACATAAGTTTCAGCCGAATAAGTTTTGCCCGAATCCCAAAAATTTAAATTTTTTCGTTTCTTACTTTGAAATTGCATTTTTTAGTGTACGAGGTTTTTATAAAAAGGGTTTTGGTAGAATGTATTTCTATAGAAAGGGTTTCGGCCGAAACCCTTTCTATAGAAACTATTTCTACCGAAACTGTCTATGTGGCATCTTAGTTGGCAACCAACTCAGCTTTTTTCAAAATTTTCTTAAACTTTTAACTTTAGCTAGGTATTTCTTTAGTCAGAATGACAAAAATACCCTTTTGTAGAGCTTAGAGTGGAGAATCCAAATATATAATTTTTTTAATATTTTGATTAGTTTTAATATATTTTATTTTTAAATAATGCAAGTAGGTTTTTATAATGAAAAAAGAGGCTGATTACAAATTTAGAAAAAGATAGTAAAACTTATTAAAAAAAATTTAAATCTTATATAGGGCACAAGAGGAGAGAGTCTTCTTCAAAAGGGTATAATTTTTTTTGAAAATGATTTAAAATTTTGAAAATAGTTGATGGCCCGTGAAAAATGTCAAATTCTTACATGTTTGACTTTAAAACGTTATTATGAAAAAAATATACATCAAAATTTAAATTTTTTTTCCAAGCAAAAAGATATTGAAATTACCTATTTGGAGAAAAAAAAATTAGGGAGAAATGATTTTTTTTTCAATTTGTTTATTGATAGCCTGTGAAGTTACTCTTTTATGAATTTTTCAGCATTCCAAAATTTGACCTTAAATTGATAAAAACATAATGAAAACAATTTTTTTTTTAATTTTAAAAATTACAGCAATAAACTTCAGCAAAAATTCTACATTTCATTAGTTTACACCATTTTGAAATTCAAAACATAAAGACCACTTTTATGTGGTCAAAGTTCGAAAATTTTTTATTGTTAGTCCTTTATAAAGTGTGACACAGGTTTGTGCTTTTACCCATAAGTTTAAAACTCCAACACAGAGGAAAAAGCAAAGTTAGAAGAAAAGGCATACTCAAGAAGGCTAAACATACATGAGATGGAAGTATGGAAGACACGAGTATATAAATAATATGTACAAACTTAGCTTGACTATAAATAGAACATAATAATTTTGGCATCTGATTAATGGCCATAGAGTCTCCATTCACTTACATCATGTCCACATTGTGTTCCCAAGACATCCTAAGGAGCAACATAAGAGTGTGTATTTCAAAAAATTTGTTACACCCCATACCCTACCCAACTTTATAAATGATAAAATGTTTATCATCCAAGTAAAGAACACATCTAGGATCACAATCCCAAAGTGAACCTTGCATTGCCCCATTATAAAAATAAAATGAAAAGTATTATCCACCTTTGCCATTATGAGCATCCTCGGAATGTGATGGAGAAAAGCAAATAATTTTAAAAATATATTACATTAAAAGAGAGTTTATTTGTAAAATGCTAATTTATAGGAAAATGGAATATAAAATTGACAAACTAATTTAAAATTGTAAATAACATAAAGAAAAGAACTTGGCACTACAAGTTACAAGTCATTTTTTAACACACTTATAATGTGTAGATGTATGTGTGACGTGTTGTGGTCATTTTTATGTGCTATCATCTAAGTCTTATATTATCACCAAAAAATTTATAAAACACAATTGTTTCCTTAGATTTTTAACTCACCTATACAACAAAGACAACAACCCAATGGGTACCAGATGGTAAAAAAATATCAAAACTCAATTTAATTTGTGTATTCTAAAATGAAAATAGAAATAACAGAGGAAAAGGAATAAAGAGAGAATGAAACCTTTGGGTGATGGTAATCTTCCAAATACATGTCATTAAAACAAGAAAAATGGTTGGAACTACTTGGAAGCTTGCCAAGCATTGTCAAACCTCGTTTAATCTTTTCACCTCCACGAGTAGTCATATAGAAAATAGATATTGGAATATTTTGTTTTCTTACCCTACATGCATCTAGGATTAAGAACAACAAATCTAAATAAATCTATGAATATCAAATCCTAGATCTCAAGGATTGATAAATTAATATGTATAATATTGAATAAAGGATGATGGTAGTCACTAAAATATTTACCAAAGAGTTCAAAATAAATGATATGGAAAGAAAGTGTGTACTACTATCAAAACAAGAATGGAAACTTGTTTAATGAAATTACTAGCAAGCGATGAAGAACTACTAATAAGTGATGAAAATATATATTAAGATCGTGGAGATGCCAATGTAATGTGGGAATGTTTTTTCTTGAGAAAGCCTCAACAAGGAGTGTACAACCAAGAGAGAAGAGATAAAGAGAGAGAGAGAGATTTCTTGTTGTTATTGTTGGAGATGGAAAGCCAAATCAAAGATAGGTTTTCAAACAAATTCCTTGGAAGTTGAAGGGTACAATTCAGATGCAAGAATCTTTTTTTGGATAGGTGAGTGCTACAATAGACAACAAGTAGCTAAGAAAGAAACCAAAATTTATTTTTTTTTAAAATATGGGATGCTAGTGCATTGCACAAACATTCACACATCGTACTTCTATCATAGAGAAATCACTCAAAATTTAACACATCTATCTTAGCTTAGTGAAAAGAATCAAAATCTCATAAATAAATTTGGAAATTTGGTGGAGATAAATTTCAAGGCTAAGGCTAAAATGATCTCTAAAAAATACTGAGAAAAAAGACACTAAAGCTAGCCTGAAACATAACATGAAATTGCAAGGGTATGCAGTATTATGTTACAACAACCTTAATAGTTGGTGCCTATTTTCAAGCCTTTAAAGACATGTAATTTGGTTAGAAGTTGAAAATTTTATATTATAGGTTAAATATGTTAATATTCTTATCCAATCATATCCATCATACAACCATAAAAGGTAGTGCTCTAAATATTTTTGAATTTTCTAATAACAATCCATTACTTTACATAATTAGCAAGATAGTTTCCTTGCTAAGAGCTAGGATGCCCAAGAGAGGTACTATGTTTTCCCATACAAATTGGGTGTAGGAATAATCATTACACGGATATTTAACAACTTCCAAATCCTATTGACGTAAGGTACACCTACCAAGGCCCTATTAGCCTCTTCTTTGTAGGGAATCCCATGTTAAGATTCATAATTCAAAGTGATCCACATAAAGTGTGAGTTTTTAAATGATTCTTGACCTTCCAAATAACTTTCCACCACCAAGCTTGACCACTTGTTCAACAAATAACATAGCCTTATATCCAAGTTTCGTAGTGAATATTCCCAAGATAGGTTTCTAGACCACCCCATCAACTATGATCCTTACATAATCTTTTGATCAAATGCCCTACATAATCATTCCACAACTCATAGCTAAGACCAAAAAGCCCCCAAATGAGGTTCCCTCACCAATCCTTATAACTAAATAGTGGTAGAAGCATGGTTAACAATTTGTGACAACATGAATAATCCAATATTATGTAGCTAAGTAAGATACAACCTAATATCCTAAAAGAGTTCCTATTCTCAATTGATGGGTTGGCCCCAATTCTAAAATTACCACCATTTGCAATTTTCTAAACTAGTAAATTATCAACAACTAGAAAAACCAAGACTATGGCTTTCCATGAAATGGAGATATTGATAATATATTTAGTAGGTAGCCTAATCCACTCCACAATAGATAAAGGTGCAACATATTTTTGAACAATAAGCATTTTCCATAACATTCCATGCAATGATTTTCCATAGACTCATAGGAACCAAAGCTCTTCCAAAGAAACATATATTTTTAAGACCTTATCTCCCTTCTTCCTTAGGCTGAGCAATCAATTACCAACTAGCAAATACAATATCATCTTTATCCTTTTTGCCAAGCCACAAAAAAATTAGGCATCTCTTCCTAATCTTCTCAAAAACCTCCACAAGGATATGTGCCAAACCATGCTAATATGCATGGATAGCTTTTAAATCAACCTTAACTAGCATCATTCTACCTCCTAAAGATAATTCCTATCGTACCAAAAAATCATACATTTGATAATATTTACCACTAGCCTTTCCTATTATTGTTTAACATAGACATTTGGCTTCAACCTATACCCTAAATACTTTATCCCATCCTAAAGTAAAGCCCTGGTAAAAGGGAGAATAAATAATGTATCTCATCATCATCATATAATGCATGACAAGACAATGTAGAATTTTGTATTTTAATATCCATACCAATAGCAATATTGTAAGTCTTCAATTTGTCCTTCAAATTGGAGGCTTCCCTAAAATAACCATCACCAAAAAGTAAGATATCCTTCACAAATAAAAGATGAATCAAATATAAAGTACTATCTACTTCTATTCCTTTGACAACCCCAATGCAGTTAGCTTTATTGATAGCTCTACTTAGATCCTCTGTATCCAAAAGAAAGAGAACGAAAGATAAAGGAAAACCATACCAAATCCCCTTGAAAATCTTGAAGAATTTGGAAGTCAAGCCATTGATAAGGACAAGAAAAGTAACTGAAGAAATACGCCCTAAGATTCAACTGGCTACCTAGAAATTAATGTTGATACAAAGAAGGATAAGTCTAAGATACAACCAACTTTGTCATATGCCTTGGGTAGATTTAGTTGCACCACGAAAGCAAGAAAAAATATGTTTAATAGTATGTGATCCTTCTTGAGCTACACCCATAACATCATGAATTTGTCTCCCATTTAGAAAACGAAATTGTTCATATGAGATGTGGTATAGAAAATTTTGATTTCCTTTCTATTATGATCTTTAGCAATGATTTATACAAACAATTATAGGAGATAGACCTAAAATCATAAAATTATTTTATGCTATCATTTTTAGGATTCAAAGAAATAAAGGAAGAATTTTTGTTCTAAGGAATTCTTCTTGAGCCTTTAGTCTCTACAAACACCCATAGAAAGCCCTCCCTGATAAATAAAAAGTAACCAACTTTTTTCATCTCTTACTTGGCTACCTTCTCTAAAAGCAACAAATTTATTCTAGTGGAAAAGGTAGCATATTTCATAATAGTTGTTTTGATATTAGGGGAAAAGCAGATTTTGAAGGGATCTGCAACCCTTTACAACCAGAAAAGCAGACTGCAAAAAAGGACAGCCTGCAGCCACCAAAAAGCCGGCTCCCAAGCCAAGAACATCATGTTTTACATTTAGAGTTAATCTTGTGGGAACGAAGCGTCATTTCTAGAGAAGGCCCGGATGCTTTTGATTTTTTACTCGTGACTGTAATCCAACCTTCTTCCACTTGTGCTGCCTTTTCCTGCCAAGCCAGCACATCACAATCCTGGGTTTGATCATTTGCAGCCCTGGGCGAAACATCCTTGACCAGGCGTGCAGACTGGTTCTTATCCGAAGAGCAGGCCGAAAGAGAAATCGAAGCCCCTCCACCAGAAAAGGCAGACGGAGACTTAGACCGAGGTTCAATGTGAGAGGAAGAATCAACCCCTCCCGAAGGACAAGCCGAAGGAGCGGCTCCTAATTTCTGTGATTCAGAAGCAACCGCCTCTGAGAAACTCTTTTTTTCTTCAGATTTCTTCTCAACAGTATAATGATGTTGAGCAGCTCCAATCCACCAGTTTGCCTTTTTTATTTTTTTCTCAAAACCACAATGAGCAGCAGCATGTCCAGTCTTAAAGCATCTTCTACAACGGAAAGGTAATCCCTCATAGTCCAGAGATTGAACCCAATTCCCCTTGGAGGATTCTAACGAAACCTCAGCAGGCAATCCATTTGACACATCAATTTCCACAAGTATTCGGGCAAAGGTGGAATGAAAGATATCAGAAGATGCATTGTCAACATACAAAAAATCCCCAAGAGCTTCCCCAACCGACTCGAGAAGAGAATCATTCCAGAGGTGGAGGGGAAGATTAGGCAAGCGAACCCAGATCGGGATTTTACTAAAGGTTTCAGATGCTGGATTAAAATTTGAATGCCAGGGTTTGATCATCAGCAGATATTGATCCCCCCAGCTAAAAAAATGATCACATAATATAGTTTTTCTGTCCTGGCTATTGTCAAATTTAACAATAAAGAATCCCTTGGCTAGAGGGAAAATGTGAATATTACCAGAAAGAAGAGGTTCCCACTCCTTGGAGATCCAAGAGTGCAGCTGAGGAAGACTAGACAGAATCCTCGAACTCTAGATGATACCACGAGAGCTCACGATTTCATAATAGTTGTTATATCACCCTCTCTAACTGCTTATAAAAGTTCTTGAAATAGGAAATTCTCATATTAGCAAGCTCCTCAAAAGATCTATCAAATGATTCATTCACTTTGGGCATCCCTTGGATTGTGCCAATGCTCTTCATATGCTTGGCATTGTTATGAAAAATATTATATTTTCATCATTGACCTCCAACCAAATAGCCCCTCTTTTCAATCTCCAAACAACTTCATGACAAAAAAGTATCATTTTTTTCCTCTTAAGACATTTTTTGTTTCAACTAGCTCATTTAACTATCCCTCAACCAAAATATCATAAAAATGGATCTCTCCCTCAATTTTATAAGAAAAAGATCTTGTCTATATTTGTGTGTATGTATGTGTATATGTACATAAATATATTTTATATGTACACACATTACACAATCATGTATGTATATACATGAATAATGTGTGTGTGTCATATATGTGCATGCAATGAATATGAACATGCATGCATGTCTGTACACACATACATATAGGTAGACACACACAAAGATGATGTGTTATATATATAAAAGAGAAAATTACATGCCTTGAATTTTATCTTCATTTTGGACTTAATTTAACTAGTTTGATCTTGTGTACACTGACTAGCATACAAGTGACAAGTCTTCATTTTCAATACCTTGAATATTACCCTCAAAACTCTCCGAGTTCAAAACCAAATTACTATTCGCTAAACTTGTAAAAAAGTTACCAAATTTGAATGGAACACATATTGTCAAAAGACATTTGACATACATATAGTAAAAAACTACGTCTTGATTGTCTTGATTTGTCTCTTCATTTGTTACTTAGTTTGACTAGGTTATCCCAAGTGTAGTGACTAGCATGCAAATGATATGTTCATGTGTTCTATAAATAAAAACTTTTAAAGAAGTGCATCAAATTTCAAAAGAACTCATTGTCAAAAGGCATTTGATGACATGAAACAATATTTAATCCATTGAAACTTTTGCCCCTTTTCCATGGAAGACCTTTGTTACCATATGTATCAACCACTATTCTATTGTCGAAGATATGCTAGCATAAAATGAGACATTAATTGCACCTCCCTAAATTATGAGATATGGCATACACCTATGCAAAAATTATGCTTAGCCATGACGTTTTGCTCATTAAAACTAAAAGATTATATAATTCATCTCAAGACATCGTTTATAAAAATATCCTCTAAAATAAATATAATCTTCTAAGTCATTATAAACAATGAGTGATGTTACTATTAAATTTTGATGTTCAAGTTTGTTTCAAAAAACATATTGGAGAACATTTGTCAACTAATTAGTCACTGTAATGAGTCCTACTCATGAAACTATTGATACATATTTTCTAATGAACATATATTACATATCAACTCTACCTTCGTCATGTTTTTCGATGGATCAAGATGCATTATTAGTTCTTGTGCAAGTTTGATATTGATTACCTTCATCAAGAGAATCAATCCCCCTCTTTTTTACTTTATCTTCCTTGCACTAACATGTTGTGGAATATAAGGTATTAGGTATGTGTTATGTAAAACTGTCTCTTTAAAAGTTAAATATATGATATCCTTGACAATTCACAACTTTAGCTACATAATTAGTTGGCAACAATATGAGAAAAAATGACATAATAGCATAAGTTGGCATTAAATTTTTTTAATTCTTTTGACATTCATTATCAATGTGATCCCACAAAATGACAATCAACATGATACTTTTGATTGCCAATTTTACTTTGCAAAAGATGGAAGTCTTAATTTATATGTTGTCATTGTTTTTGCCCTAAAATGACCCAAACTATGTTTTCTATGCTACAATTGGACAAAAGTAGACATCAAATAAATAGATTTTGATATTTTTCTCATTACTTTTCTATTTCTATAGATACATGGAAACAACTATCACTTATCTAATTTTTTATAATATGCTTTTGAATAGAAGCATGGATTCACAAGTACGGTTGATAAAAAAACATTTAGTGGCAAATAACTACCTTGTATTTTGTGTTATCAAAACAATTGGGTAGTTATTGATGACCAAATGATTCTTCAATACAATGTCTTTATAGATTGATTATTTGTTTACTATTGTAAATGAGAATTGTAATAATGACTAAACTAGTAGTTATCGACAACCAAATGATTCCTCAATAGAGTGCCTTTGTAAATTAATTAGTTTCAATTTTTAAATGGTTGAAAGTATATTTGATGAAAACTATTAAAGAACAAATATTAATTACTATATTCACCTTACCATGATTATGACTTGAAAAAATCATCATAATACTTCTTGATTGGAATTAGAAAAAAATTGTTTTTATTATTGCATACATGTCATCAACAATTAGATAGTTGAATTTTGCCAATGAAAAAGACAAGGGTGCATCATTGTTTTGCCTTAGCTTATTATACCTTGTCAATTTTTTATGCATTGTATATTAAGGCATGAAAGAACAAACAACTTAACCCCTATCAAAATATTGTATGGGATCATGTACATTTAATACAAGCTACATGAAATGCAATTCAATGCTTACATATTTGGAAAATGGCGTTGAACAAATTCCTAAGGATCCTAAATGGAAGAAAAGGCAATGGGAGAAGAGTGGATACAACATTCTTTTATCTTCTCTATATCATTAAATTTAAAAGTGTATCATGCAAACATTAAGAACCAAAGAAATAGTCTTTCATTGTGTAATGGGAATAAGACAACAAAAACATTTCCTTACCCAACCTGACAAATTAACCTACAATACACATCAATGAGAGATACTTCTTGAATTTCATCTTCCATGACTACACATGACAACATAATCCTTTTAAAATGTAAATGGTCTATAAAAATCACGTTTGAATTTTTTTGCACAAAATTGTAACGTAATTAGTTTGAAATGAATTTTATCATTGGCAAGAGTGTTTTTACAATTAAAATAATTCTTTTAACATATGTGTTGTTATTAATTGATTATTCTCTTAATGATGTGAAGGATGCAATAAGATATCACAATTACTAACATTTTACATCAATGGTAGATAATTACTTTACAAGTACAAAGACTAATAACCAATTGACAAACTCTTGCTTGTGAACTAATGACCAAATATTTGACAAGTTAAACTATTAACCATTATAAAAGCAACTCATTAGACCCATATCAAATGGACTTAAGCTTTGTAAATCATAAATTATCTACTCAATCTCATTCATCACAATACCATAATCCTTGGTACATACTAGATATCACCACCCATAACAAGGTCACAAATTTACCAATTAAAAAAGCTATTCATTGGGGCCAAACCAATTGTTTACACACACACGCGCACACACACACACACACAGAGTTTAGATTGGAAAAATTGTGGTATATAATTACTTTACAAGTACAAACACTAATAACCAAAAACTCTTGCTTGTGAACTAATGACCAAATATTTCATGAGTTAAACAATTAACCATTATAAAAGCAACTCATTGGACCCATACCAAATGGACTTGAGCTTTCTAAATCATAAATTATCTACTCAATCTCATTCATCACAATACCATGATCCTTGTTGCACTAGATAACACCACCCATAACAAGGTCACAAATTTACCCATTAAAAAGGCTACTCATTGGGGCCAAACCAATTGTGTGTGTATATCCATATATATAGACACACAAAGAGTTTAGATTGGAAAAATTGTGGTAAATAATTACTTTACAAGTACAAACACTAATAACCAATTAACAAACTCTTGCTTGTGAACTAATGACCAAATATTTCACAAGTTAACCAATTAACCATTATAAAAGCAACTCATCGAACCCATACCAAATAGACTTAAGCTTTATAAATCATAAATTATCTACTCAATCTCATTCACCACAATACCATGATCCTTGGTGTACTAGATATCACAACCCATAACAAGGTAACAAACTTACCCATTATAAAAGCTACTCATTGGGACCAAACCAATAAAAACTAAGCTATGTGCATCCCATGTTAGCTACTCCATAATCTCAAAACTAAGCTATGTGCATCCCACGTTAGCTACTCCATATTCTGGAAACCAAGCTATTTAGGGTCACAATCTAGTATGTATTTGTAGAATGGACTAATGAAAACTTGTTTGGGAGTGAAGGCACCAATTTCAAATAGGCCACTACATATATAAATATAGGTGCAAGATCCAAATAAGTTGTGCTTTATCAATTCAGTCTAACAAATTGTAATTGTGCGATTGCAATTTTCATTGTTAGCAACAAACATATAACCCAAGCTGTCTAATGTGGACTAAGGTGGTTGATTAGCAGTAACAACTAAATAGAGTAGCTCTGACCAACATGGATGTCTAGAGAATCATAGAGGTTTTGGATAGTGTGACACGCCTAAACTTCTATAAGCTTCATTTTTTGACCCTGAATTCTAAAATTTAGAGAGGATGACAACCTCGCTTTTGATATCCATAGTTGATATGCTTTTCCTACAAGTAGATTGAAGACATCAAAGATTTGTTTGCAAAGTAACCATATATGATAGAGCTCAAATAGGCATTAGTTTCAATTTCACAATCCGATTCACCAATATTAACTATAGCTTACCTTGCTCCACTACAAAAGATTAACCATTTGGGCCTTGGCCATTAAAGAGAACACCATCAGAATTACCTAGAGATCTATTGTTGTCAAGCATTGTCCCAAGGGCCTGCACATAAGTAGAAAATGGCAAAAGTATCAAAACGCTGTAAGTGTAAGAAATATCAATAAAAAATAGACTCAACGCACGACTGTAATTGTAATTTACTAGATTTTTATGTTTAACTCCTATAATTTTCTCATATCAAAGACAAACTGTAATTGTAAGAAATAGCAGTAAAAAGTTTTTTAAAAAATTGTAAATTTCCATTACAATACCTCAAAAATTCCATGTCCTATGAATTGACTTGTCCAACAAACGAACTGAGAAACAAGGACCACCTGACAAGAACAAGGCACCTATCTATCTTAATAATAAATAAAAACCTCTAAGGATGCATTGCAATTTCCAAAAGTCATCATTAGTAGCACTTTTAGAGGCCAATTTATGAACAAAACAAGTTCATCTTCAAGCACACCAAGACCAAGTTGAAGCTTACTTTTACTCTACAACTAAAACATAATAGCCATGTGGATTAGGTGATTGTACTTTGGGCGAAGCTTGATTGGCATGTTTACCTTTTAAGCTAACTACTCAACTTGGTTAGAAGGTCAAAAGATTCACAATTACAAAATTTGAATAGTATAATATTAAGTAAACGGAAAACAATCCTCTTTAGGCTTCCACAAAGGGATGTCATACTCCAAATTGGTGTCTCCATTGGTCGTGATTTTAAAATATACCCTTGCCTTTCTTATCGACATGTTCAAAAAACATGAAAATTGTTCAAGCAAGATATTTTGGTGAAAATATGAGAAGAAACAACATATATCATTGTTTAAACGCAAAACTCTTGAAACTTATATTATTAGTGTGCTATTGTCTATTAATGCATTCATTGCAACTTGCGGTAAAAAGCGAGGGAACTTGTTATCCCATAAGTGTTAGAATTAAATGCAAAACTCTTCAAACTTACATTATTAGTGCACTATTGCCTATTAATGCATTTGTAAAAACTTGTGCTAGGAAGCAAGGGAATTATTTATTTTATGGTTAAAATAATTTTATTTATTAAAATGGAATTTGGGTTCTATTTGCAATGTTCTCATTGGTAGCTGATATTTTGCCCATGGTTTTCTATTTTTCCAATTGAAAATTATTCTTGGAAGGAAGAAAGAAAAAAATTCATCTGTTTCTAATGTTTTGCTACTATAGACGTGTCTTCACTGTGAGCATTTATGGTGGGTAGGTGGCATTGTTGATAGTAGTTCATGTACCAACTTGGAAATTTGAATGCATCCTGATATTAAGATTGATAGGTGCCTTGGTAATAGAATCACTTGCTTATTATTACAAGGCAATCCATAGTTGTAACTCTTAAATTTAAAAGATTAGTTTAACCAAATAGGATTTGGGTGCTCTTGATTTTAATTACTTGCTTGAAAGGAAGTTTTCCAACAATTGAGAAGGCAACAAGATTCTATGAGCACCAAAAATATGTCCCACGGTATATAGCATTGACATAACTATGAGTCCAAGAACAACAACTCCAATATGAGTTAACACCTTGTCCCTTGCAATGGTCATTGAGTTTTCTCGAGACTACCAGTGGTCCCATAGCAAACCTTGCACATGAGTTATGTCATATGGGTTGAGAGATTCAATATTACAAAGAGCTCTATGAGGATGTGGCCACTTTCGCGGAGGTAAGGCCCTAAAAGGAGCTAACCAAAATACATAGGTAACTTAAACATGCAATTGCCCATTTACACATGCAGGCTCCATACACAAGGTACATCTATGGGTCCATGTATAAGATACATATAACCTAATGATATACCACAAACATCCATAATTCAAAGGAACCCGACAAGGTGACATAATTGTTGCCGAGTACGAAAACAAAATTTTGATCCCTCTCCACTATCTAAACTACATGTAGGATAAAGAAGCCAAAGTCAAGAAGTTCGCCCTTGCACTGAGTCAACCAAAGCTCAAGAATTTGAACAAGCACAATTGACCTTTGATAAATTTGTGGACAAAAGATACATTTTTGACCAAAAAGTGTGGCCAAAGTAAGCCCCATCAAGGAATCCTAAAGCTATTCTTCCCCTCCTTTGTTGCACCCATGTCCCCTCTCACCATTTTTTTTAATCAAAGGTGAGATAAACTTCATGATATTTGGGCACAAAGGGAGTCTATATCACCATAATTAGACATATAGCAACAAGAAAATAATCGAGCAACCAAGTGGCAAAGGCAACAACTCAAAATGGAACTACATGGTCATTAAATGTTGCCAAGCCAAAAACAACCCTAAGAAGGCCACTAATAAGAAAAGAATGTTGGAAATTTGGTGTGACCACTATCACCAC
>VDFB02285535.1:0-158166 GCA_007258455.2 Sequoia sempervirens | reverse complement strand
AGAAATAGCAGTAAAAAGTTTTTTAAAAAATTGTAAATTTCCATTACAATACCTCAAAAATTCCATGTCCTATGAATTGACTTGTCCAACAAACGAACTGAGAAACAAGGACCACCTGACAAGAACAAGGCACCTATCTATCTTAATAATAAATAAAAACCTCTAAGGATGCATTGCAATTTCCAAAAGTCATCATTAGTAGCACTTTTAGAGGCCAATTTATGAACAAAACAAGTTCATCTTCAAGCACACCAAGACCAAGTTGAAGCTTACTTTTACTCTACAACTAAAACATAATAGCCATGTGGATTAGGTGATTGTACTTTGGGCGAAGCTTGATTGGCATGTTTACCTTTTAAGCTAACTACTCAACTTGGTTAGAAGGTCAAAAGATTCACAATTACAAAATTTGAATAGTATAATATTAAGTAAACGGAAAACAATCCTCTTTAGGCTTCCACAAAGGGATGTCATACTCCAAATTGGTGTCTCCATTGGTCGTGATTTTAAAATATACCCTTGCCTTTCTTATCGACATGTTCAAAAAACATGAAAATTGTTCAAGCAAGATATTTTGGTGAAAATATGAGAAGAAACAACATATATCATTGTTTAAACGCAAAACTCTTGAAACTTATATTATTAGTGTGCTATTGTCTATTAATGCATTCATTGCAACTTGCGGTAAAAAGCGAGGGAACTTGTTATCCCATAAGTGTTAGAATTAAATGCAAAACTCTTCAAACTTACATTATTAGTGCACTATTGCCTATTAATGCATTTGTAAAAACTTGTGCTAGGAAGCAAGGGAATTATTTATTTTATGGTTAAAATAATTTTATTTATTAAAATGGAATTTGGGTTCTATTTGCAATGTTCTCATTGGTAGCTGATATTTTGCCCATGGTTTTCTATTTTTCCAATTGAAAATTATTCTTGGAAGGAAGAAAGAAAAAAATTCATCTGTTTCTAATGTTTTGCTACTATAGACGTGTCTTCACTGTGAGCATTTATGGTGGGTAGGTGGCATTGTTGATAGTAGTTCATGTACCAACTTGGAAATTTGAATGCATCCTGATATTAAGATTGATAGGTGCCTTGGTAATAGAATCACTTGCTTATTATTACAAGGCAATCCATAGTTGTAACTCTTAAATTTAAAAGATTAGTTTAACCAAATAGGATTTGGGTGCTCTTGATTTTAATTACTTGCTTGAAAGGAAGTTTTCCAACAATTGAGAAGGCAACAAGATTCTATGAGCACCAAAAATATGTCCCACGGTATATAGCATTGACATAACTATGAGTCCAAGAACAACAACTCCAATATGAGTTAACACCTTGTCCCTTGCAATGGTCATTGAGTTTTCTCGAGACTACCAGTGGTCCCATAGCAAACCTTGCACATGAGTTATGTCATATGGGTTGAGAGATTCAATATTACAAAGAGCTCTATGAGGATGTGGCCACTTTCGCGGAGGTAAGGCCCTAAAAGGAGCTAACCAAAATACATAGGTAACTTAAACATGCAATTGCCCATTTACACATGCAGGCTCCATACACAAGGTACATCTATGGGTCCATGTATAAGATACATATAACCTAATGATATACCACAAACATCCATAATTCAAAGGAACCCGACAAGGTGACATAATTGTTGCCGAGTACGAAAACAAAATTTTGATCCCTCTCCACTATCTAAACTACATGTAGGATAAAGAAGCCAAAGTCAAGAAGTTCGCCCTTGCACTGAGTCAACCAAAGCTCAAGAATTTGAACAAGCACAATTGACCTTTGATAAATTTGTGGACAAAAGATACATTTTTGACCAAAAAGTGTGGCCAAAGTAAGCCCCATCAAGGAATCCTAAAGCTATTCTTCCCCTCCTTTGTTGCACCCATGTCCCCTCTCACCATTTTTTTTAATCAAAGGTGAGATAAACTTCATGATATTTGGGCACAAAGGGAGTCTATATCACCATAATTAGACATATAGCAACAAGAAAATAATCGAGCAACCAAGTGGCAAAGGCAACAACTCAAAATGGAACTACATGGTCATTAAATGTTGCCAAGCCAAAAACAACCCTAAGAAGGCCACTAATAAGAAAAGAATGTTGGAAATTTGGTGTGACCACTATCACCACTCACCAATAATTTTGCATCTCCTTTTGTGATACATAAATGTTACATTCAACCAATAAAGCTAAACAAAACATGCAGAGAAGTTGCACCTTATACGATACATATATGTTTCATTCAACCGATAAAGCTACACAAAACATGGGGAGAAAATATTGGTGAAATGGCAAAAAAAAACTCCCAATCAAGCAACTCATGGATAATGTCAAGTTGAATTGAGTTGCTATGAAAATTGTTTGAATTTTTATCTGGTCCTTCTATGGTCATATAACATGGTCATGGATATGAACTAGTTCCAAACCCGCCTCCCCAAGCCAAATCTAGTAATAATATTCATATAATTAGAAGTTGAACTCCAAACATGAAAAGTCGAAGAACAATAAAGGAAATATCATATCCCATTAAGATTATCTAAATTGATTCATTATGCTTAAGGAAGAAAAAATGACGTGTCATAAGCAATACAAGGCTTTGTCAAAGAACAACCCAAGGAAAACATGAAAGAAGAAAGAAACCATTTGACAAAACATGAAGCAAAAAAATGGAATAAGTGGAAAAGATGAAAAATTCCATGGACAAGGGAGTGAATTCCAAAATATGCATACATGAAAATTAGAGAAGACATGGGAAGATAAAACAAAAGTACATGGGCTACATGATTTCACTAGAAACTAGGGAAATGTTGCAATAGACAAGAATTGTTCCCAAATGAAGTATTACACACCAAACTAACCATGCCATTTGATTTATTAGTATTAACGATAACTACTACACAAACTATGTGAATGCTCTTGTGCTCTCTAGAGAAAAAATTGAAAGATGTATCAAAACTTAGTTGATCCTCATTCTTAGATGACATTATATTGGATTATGTTGTTCTCCTAGATGATTATGAGTGTTGATAAATAATCCTTGATGCTCTTTATTTGATAATTTAAAATCTAAGTGCATGAATCATTTATCTATATTGTATTAATTTATCAAATGTTAATTTTAGTTGAATAAAATACTTAAAATGATATGACAAGATATTGACTTAATCTTCAAAAGAAAAATAATAATAATAATAATAATCAAATTAAATATTTACATAATTATTCAAATTTTATTTTTTATAAAAAAAAAAATTAACATATAAAAAATATATAAATCGATAAATAATCTCTACCATCATATATTTGAAAAAAATAGTGTCAATAAAACTGTTAAATAAAAGGTAAGCAAATATTGTGGGTAGAAGGGTGGGCGGCCCTCCAAGCTGGCGGAGGGCATCAGACAGTCTGTTGGTTGGCATCCACGTAAGGTGGACAGGCGTTGAGGTGGATGTTATAAAGTAGAGGTAGTGTTTGGTGGAAGACAAAAGTACATGTTTAAATGAAAACATTTATATGCTCGTCCCTTAATGTTAGCCTCGCTATCGAAGCCAAGGAAGTAGGACGAAACCCCTAACGGCAGAACAACTTGCCAAGCTAAGAAACTATGCTTTGCTCATGTGGTGTCGTCATCACTTGAAGATTGTGGCCATTATTAATTTGAGTTGGAGTCTAGTTTATAGCATTTCATAAGTTTTTTTGGGTTTGTTGCTTGTTCATGGTGACGGTCTGGTTGGCTTTCTTTGCCTAGTATTTGGAATCGAAGGTGGTAGTCGATGGCTAAGCAGTCAAAGTTTGTCATTGCAATTTTGGCGAAGGGATTGGTTTGGTTTGGCGCAAACACTCTGGTTTCTTTGTTTGCTACGGAACGTCAAGCTGCTTTCAAGGAGGTGACGGACCAAAGGCTTAAAAGGATCCTAGTTAATAAAGATCCACTCATAGTGGCAGCAGTAAAAATGGTGTTGGGTAGAGGGTATTTGGAGACAAACGAGTATAGGCGTGATAATGCACATGTTTCTTCGCGTTTCCTGGCCTCTTTGTTAGGTAGTCGAGTTTCAAAGGAGATGGCGAAGGAGTTACTTGTTTGGTTGTTCAAGGAGGACCTAGTAGGAGGTTTGTGTTAATGTTTTAAACAGCGTCGGGTGATCCTTCTAGCTCATATCCGTTGAGAAAGTATTAAACTGAATATAGCCTTTGGCTATTCATTTAATACTCATTATTCCGTACCTTATAATCTGGCCGACATAAAAGTTATTTGGTTATTTATTAAAGGCCGACATTTGTAAAAGGATTTTCATATTGTATTGAGGCCGACACATAATGGTCTTGTATATATTCGACTTCAAGTTGTTCATTCCAGATATACATTCTTCTTCGATTGTTCTTCCACCATCCGACTTAGTCAAGTGCAACACTACTGTGATCTAGAGGATATCGTCCATCATAAAAGGCGAATGTAGCATTGAGATTCTGACAGATGCGAACTTGACAGAGGTATCCCAGGTTCGGCGATATTGTCAAAAGTGCGAACACTTCTGAGAACAAGCAAATCACAGTCAAGTGCGAATAAGAAGCGATCATTGAAGTTCGCCATTGTCAAAGGGAAACATAACAGTGAACTGCGATCTGAACAGATGCAAGCTACATCAAAGAGCTGTGTAGATCCGAGCGCTCATATACCAGTGATCAGTGTGAACTCTGTGTCTCATATGCGCATTCTCCAGTTCGATTGAAGACCTTCTGTGTATTGTTCTCAGGTGAAATCTAGAGTATACAATCTGTCACTCCATATTGCTTGACTACTGTCATTGGTCTTGTGTTAGACCTCATTGTAAGTTGTAAATCTACCACTGTTGCATCGAATAATAAGAGAGATCTTTGTTGCTGGGTTTTTCTCCCTCAAGAGGAGGGTTTTCCCTGTGGTACATTGTGTTATTTGTCGTTCGCTTTAATCTTCGTGCATTTACTACGATTACAAAATTTATGATTTGATGTGGTGCTTAAGTCAGCAATAATTGGAACTGGGATACCACAACCTTCAGACTTCTAAAGAAGGTGTTGGGTTTGATGGGGGCAAGTGGTGTTGATTGGATTAAAGATTTTGAATCCTTTGCAAAATTCAATGGTTTACTATAATTAGTGGTCTCTAGTTTTAAAAATTTTGGCTATTTAGTGTGAAGGTCGATGGTGGTTGTTTATAGTTTGGGTTTTTCTATGTGGTCTGGGTACAACACTGTAATTCTAGAACATTTCTCTGCTAGTTGTGTTGGTCGTTTGAAGTTTTTTTTTTTTTTAAGCTAAGTGAAAGTAGTAGGTTGTCTATGCTTTGTAATGGTTGAATGAAGCTGGTTATCTTTTCTCGAGTCTAGTTCGAAATGAAAATCCTACCAAGCAGACGCATGTATATTTTCTATAATATTTAATAAAAATACTACCTTACGTATCAAAAAAAAATGTAAGCAAATATAACTCATTTTTCAATAACTTAAAGCTTTACATCTCTAAAGAATAAAATATTGTTAGATTAACATATAAAAATGTCATGATCGTCTATTGATGGAAGATGTTATCAGTCCAAACACAACTACTTTGAATATTGTGAATGTAATTTACGTCGTGTCACCCTAAAGAAAAACACCACCTACTTGATATCTATATGTCATTTCTTCGTCCAAAGAAATTTAACATAACAACTGATTAACATAGTATAAATTCACTCCCACAAAATAGACAATAGCAAATAAATCAAATAATGCAAATTGCATTGTTAAAAACTAATCTTACAATATTTGAAGATGTTCATGAAAATAAAAAATAGAACATGAATAACCCATTTTATTTTCAAGGATGGAAATGAAACTCCATTTCTTCGATGTCCAATCCCACGGTCTACAAAATTCTATTTACCATTAACCAAAATTTCCACATATACACTAATTTAAAAATCACAAATAGAACTTAAGAAATATAGAAATATATTATAATGTGTTATATTCTGCTGATTACTCTAGCTACTAATCGTCAACCCTGCAATAATTTAAACATATTGTTTTATCAAACTTTTTCTTTGATCATCATAACTATATCTCTTCATCTTAAAAAATTTAAGTATCGATTGCCTTCAAAAAGTTATTTCAAAAATTGAATAAAGTAAAATTTAAATTCTATTGATCTATTATATTTTGTATTTAAAATACAATAATTTTAAAATATTTTTAAAAATATTGTCAAAACACATGAACAATAAAACATTAATTACTAGCGACGGACATACCTTACGAGGAATTTTTTTACGTTATAACAGATCCCAAGAAATGTTTCTTAAAACTTAATTGTGTTTTTTAGTGTGATTGGTTCTAGTGTGTTTTGGCTGCCTCCACTCGTAAACTTTCGCTGAACCCACCATTTTCGAAATAAATGGAAGGGGTATTAAAATCCTCTAGGAAGCCATTTCATTCATTTGGAAAGAAAAAAGGGTTGACAAAGCTGTAAAAAAGCATGGAAATAACAAAAAAGAAAACCAAAAAAACAAAAAAGAAAACGTCTAAACAGGAAAACAAATATGCATCCATCGAACAAGAATCAATGATCATTCAAAGGTATTGAATATAACATATAAATCTAATTCAAATTTATTTTATTACTTTTAAAACAACTTTTGAAATATACTGCTGGTAATCGATGGAAATGGAGAAAATATAACTACAAAAATTCTTTAAGGTTTTATTGTTTTAAGGAATTCTTGTAGTTATATCTTCGCCATTTCCATCGAAATGGCTGCATGGCTACTCATAAATTGTTTAAAAAGTCAAATAAAATAAATTTAAATTAAATTAATCTGTTATATGCAATACATTTGAATGATCAATTGATTCCTGTTTGATGGATGCATGTTCGTTTTCTTCCTTTGATGTATGCTCTTTTATTTCTACGTTTTTCTACAACTTTGTCAACCCTCATTTAACAGACCTGTTGTAGAATGAAATAAAACACAACAAAAAATGAATCGACCGCTAAACCACTGCAAATGACTTACCTCAAGATTCCGCACAAACTGTCGTGCTGTCAAAGATGTCGATGAGAAAAAACTGGTAAAGTTTGGAGGATAAATATTACGAAACCCTATCAAACCCTCCAATCAAAATTTCAAACCCCGCGCTATCCTACTCTCCAACCGAAAATTCAAGCGTTTAGATAAAAAATTTATAAACAGTACACTTGGATGAAAACAGCCATTTATGAAACCACATAACCAATGCCTTCAACTTTGATATTTCCTAAGACACCATTAAACATTAAAATGTTCCCAAATACCATCCTCAAAGTTCATATAGACAAGAGATGACTGTCTAGAGAATAAAGGAAAGTGAAATACCATTGAATAAAATGAGCACACACTCCATGCTGATTACAGAGGATGTGAATACCTCATTGTAGCTGAAGAAATAGCTCACAATAAAACAGGTTGTGTATGATGTATAAATAAAACCCTTCGTCTATGTTGTATTGACATTTTCATCCAATAGCAGCACTCCTCCAAGAAGCCACAGTCTACAAAACACAAGAAGTTTTCTGATTATTCTATATCAATTTTATATGTAAAGCAGGTGTGCTACAAATATTGCAGATACACAGGTAAACTAGCTTGCAATGAAAACTCATATGTATCTTGCATGTGATAAAAATAGGTCTCATGTTGGCATAGCTCGGGCTCTAGTCACAAACTGACAATATGTTAATTGAAATTTCATTATTGCATCAAAGCCATATGCAAAATAAAGAACACAACAATGAAGTAGACTATGCTACCTAATTAATCCAACTGTGGTATGGCTGCACAAAATGATTTATTACGAAATGCAGTCAAAGGGTCAGGAAGTCTGCAGCCAGATAGACATGAGGGTAATTTTAGAGTTGATTCTATTACATATATATTACAAAACAAACAGAACCCAAATGGAAAAATTATTAGGAGGCTAACATAAAAATATGACCCAATTCTGTGTCAAAACAGAGCATGAAACCCTAAGGAAAGGATTCTTTGCCAACCCATAAACCATGTGCTACATTCTACCCAAATATTTCCACGTTTTAAACGTATCAAAGAAACATGCTCTCATGAAATTCCATGATTGTAGGAAATGCACAAAATGAATTTTTGAAAAGGCTTTACATAATTTCCAGCAACAATTATCATTGTTATCATGATACCAATTTTAAGCAGGGATAAAAACCCTTACATGCCTATTATTGTTTGGGTGGTAGGGTATGCGTTGCAGTGCCTGTTGCTGTAACTGGCCCGAATATGGACAAACAAAGAAAATTCTGGCACGTCGAGCAACATTCAATTAGTAATTAAACAAATCCTAGTCCAGACAGAAGCAAGAAAGGATCTTCAAAATCTACGGCACCTAATCCAACTAAAAGTGAGAAGGGATCTTCTGAACCAGCATGCTTGGAGCAATTAAGAGAAGAGCTTTCTTGTGCGGTATTCAAGTTTTTGTTCCTATCCAGACGTATACAAAATTGTTGGAATTGCAAGGATAAAAAACGGTACATGGAATTATTGAGCTATCAACAGCTTTAACATTAAAAATAGCCATCATATATATTTTGTCTCATGTTTGATTGTTCTATGTATAATGAAATGACAATTCAATACCTTTTGAAGAACAATTTTACATTTAATTTCAATACAATAAAAAGAAACTTAGAATCATAATTTTGTTTGTCATGGCATAAAAAATTAACTATTATAACACAATAATATTATAATAAATCTCTTTCTCTTTTAACTTTTTTACATATGTCAAAATTAAAAAGTAGATCAAAATAAAGATTTACAATTTACATAAAGAATTTAAAAGAATAAACCAAAAATTAAAAAAGATAATTCAAATTTTCAATTGAAATTTTAGATTATAGATTATAGTATGTCTATAATCTAGTTGAAATTTAGAATTGATATCTGTTTCTTGCTTATCCAACAACTTCAGTAACAAAGCCAAACATGATAACCATTTCACTGATGTTACATGACTTGTTGGACTAGAATGATAGGGTTCTTCAATATTTTAGATCTGAATTTTACTAACTATTAGAAGCCATTGGATCTTTGAAAATCCAGATTTTAATTCTGAGCTTTCAACCATGTCCATATAACTATATGATTTTTCTTGAAGATAGATTTCACGCTACTAGAAACAGTAAAGCAGTCAATGGTCCCCCTATCTGGAGAAAACATTTGCGAGCATCTGTAGTTATACCTGCAAGTTCTGGAACTTACTGGTGTATTAAATCCACCTCAACCAAACACAGTAGCCAGAGCGGTAGGGGAATAGCCAGTTGTCATTACAAAATACCATACCGTGGTAAAATATTGGGGTTTTAGAGCTCCATTTTTGCATGCAAAGAAGGCATGTCCCAATACAGGTGGCGTTTGGAGTGTCAAACTGAGGCAGTTTCTGCCATGCAATAGATTTTCAGAAAACACCGAAAAACCCACAAATCTATCAATGCCGTTAACAAGAGCTGTTGGGTTTCAGCCCACCAGCTCAGTAATGGCCTGTGAGTCTCAGGACACCCTGAGCAATACAAGGGCAAGCAGCCGACAATGAGCTCTACGGCAATACCTTACATGGGTAGAGATATCAGGAAATTGGGCGGACTGCAAAAAATGTTTGACATACCGGTGGAAAACCCCTAAACAAGATGAAGAAATTGAGGTCGCTGCAGAAGATTTCTAGTTTCTCACTCAAGGTCTCTTTCATCGGCAACTTGTGCAACGTTTTCCTTATCCTTTGCTAAATTTACTCTCCACATCTGCGATTACATTTTCACATTCTCAA
The DNA here is from genome assembly GCA_007258455.2 of Sequoia sempervirens. Classification (NCBI taxonomy): domain Eukaryota; kingdom Viridiplantae; phylum Streptophyta; class Pinopsida; order Cupressales; family Cupressaceae; genus Sequoia; species Sequoia sempervirens. The sequence continues at coordinate 148,302 of VDFB02285535.1, read as the reverse complement.
ACTTTGGTGGTGTTCTTATCTTGATCCCTAGAAATTCTTCATTTATCACATTACCTTCTTGACTCATTTATCAAATTACCTCGACTCATAAAGTGACATAGCAGTCAATGCATTGGTTTCTTCAACAAAAGGTATTCTAAGAAAGGTTAACATGAGATTTATTGCACATGGAAGACATTTTTTTCATCTAGCTATCACATTGCTTTATTACTGTACTGTTTTTATCCTATATCTCCACTTCAAAAAGACCGCAAAATTCTTCCCAGAAAGTTCCAACTGGTCCTTTTTAGAAAATCCCAGTCTCTCGTCCTTAGCTGCTGTTTAAAAAATAAATCAGAGTTTGGTTTTGAATTTTGAATGTTGTTGGTGGTGTACACTTTTTCCAAATTTTAGGGCTTTGGCAGTCGATAGGTAAATTTTCTGTTTTTATGTTATTTATGTTTTTTTCCCTAGAATTTCAGTGGCATCCCTGGAGACACCTGGAGATGGCTAGAATTGTCAAGGCATCTCCAAGACATACCAGAGCTGATGCCCAATTTCAGGGGTCAGGAGAGGCAACACTGGTGAAGAAATAGGGCAGGAGACAAAAAGCACAAAACAAAGAAGAATGAAACAGAAAGCTTTCCATTATTTAACCAAAAATAGACATTAAAATCCAATACCAACTATTGCGGTTAAAAACTTGCTGAAACCATGACAAGTGATTTACCTCAATATTCAGGCATTCAGCACAAATTGTCTCATGGAGTTAACAATGCCAATGAGATTGACGGGCAGATTTTGCAGGACAGTCTCTCCACAGCAGCTGCTTCAATCTCTTCAGAATAAACAAAAAGTAGATCTAAAACATCGGGGTTTATTTTGGCGTTGCCCTGTTGTTCTTCATACGGTATGCAAAATGTAGCGGTACAGACAAGGCACGTGAACTACTATCAACAATGCCACCTATCCACAGAAACCCTCACAGCAAAGACACGACTATCGCAGCAAAACATTAGAAATGGATGAAAATTTTGTCCTTTCTTCCTCCCAAGAATAAATTGCAATTGGAAAAATACAAAACCACCGGCAAAATATCAGCTGTCAATGAGAAAATTGGAAAAAACAGCCCAAATTTCAATTTAATAATGAAAATGCTGCAAACCATAGAATAAACAGTTCCCTCCCTCCTCAGCAGAATCTCCAACGAATGAATTAATGGGCAGTAGCGCACTGAAAACATAAATCTTTGTCTTAATAGGCAGGGACTAACAAGTAAATGAATATGAAAATATGTTTGAATAATCCTGGTGCAGGGGCACCATGTTTGTTCAGTTTTGCAAATAAGGACTTTTGTAATAGGTTTTGGGAGTTTGAGTCTAAGACCATTCAATAAGGTCATAATAGACCATTTAGCATGTATTAGGGATTCATTTTGATTAATGTTGTCATATTTTGTAATTTTTGTCAATTGTTGTCATGTTAAAAGTTGCAAAAATGCAACATTAGGGAAGATCAACGGTTACTTAACTCAAAAGTCAGTTTTGTTGGTTGGAGTAGTTTTGTTTGGGGCGGGGGGGGGAGGGAAGCTTAAATATGTTTGAATATCTTGTTGTAAAGCCTCTCATGAAGTTTGGTGGAGAAAATCAATAAAGAAACTTTAAAATTTCTGTAGTTACCAGTCAAGTTGCTGTTTCGAATCATTGTGCTTGGCCGTACAGGAAGATTGTTGCTTGGAGGGTGTTGTATTTTGTGAAGACATTTGTTAACATCACTTTGGTGTTGATTTCATTGATTTTTATCAAGTTTCAAGGTCTGGGTGAGCAATAATCTGAGAACAGGTCTGTAAATCAGGAATTGGGGTTTGAGGGTATTTTAAAATGCAATAAACACCCATTCCACCGTTGGTTTTGTCTGTAACTTGGTGGAATGGGTGGTCTAGGGTAGGTTTTGTTAGAATAATAATTCTCTATTGTTACGGATTAAGCTACTGAAGGCCCGGGTTGATTAGGGTTTGAGTCGGGTCTGGAATTGGTCCGATTCAAAGAAATTAGCCACTGGGTCCGTATTTTGGACTATGGGTTTGGCCAAGGTCCTTGGTTTTCCAAATAAAAATTCATTTTTTAATGATTTTTTTGACTCGTTTTTTACTTTTAGGGACTTTTTTATTAATTCTAACCCTAATACTTGCCTCAAAAACATGAAATAGGTAAAGTGAAACTCATTTACCAATTTGTGAATGAGAAAAAAGAATTTTTTGCCTCCATTGTTGAACTTTCTCTTTTGCTTGCACAAGCTGGAATAGACTTGAAGGCTGATCGTAGATTGTTCAAAGTTGATTGTTGTGCTATTCCTAAGCACTTGCAAGTGTCTATTCGTTGCTAAGAAGATCGTAGAGCAAGATTTCTTCAAAAGAGGTAGGTTCTTTGAAGTTTTTGATTATTTTTTTTACATTTTTTTTCACAAGTGAACTTCAATTCTTTTGTTTTGTTTTTTAGTTATTGTTTTGTTTTACTTTTCATTCCTCTAAATGTCTATAACACATGTTCAATTTTTTCATTTTTTTGAAATTAATTAAGTCTTTTACTTTCAAATTCAATGAATCAATACCAAAATTTCAATATGTTGTGCCTTAGGTATTCACTATTCCGTATTACAATGGCAACCGGTACCTCCTCAGGCTCAATCCAATCTCGTTTCAAAATAAACCCAGCCTCTCCCCTTTGGAAATATGTAGAAATGGTTCGGCAACTTCCAGGTGGTGGAGGATATATTTGGATTTGTAGTCATTGCAATGTTCAATATTCGAGCTCATATAGTCGAGTAAAAGGGCATTTGTGCGGGATCCCTGAAACAGGCATCAAAAATTGTCCAGGTGAAAACAACGAAGGCATTCCAAAAGATATAGTGTTGAAATATATTGCTGAGCAAGAAAACGCAGACCAAAAAACAACTAGTGGTAAAACAAGCCATCCTTTGAAGAAAGGATCTCGATCCATGAAACCCCCTACACCACCTTCTTATTTTCCACCTACAGAAAGCCATCCATTTATGGACATCCCTCAAGAGCAAACCATGCCCTCTTCAAATAAAAGATCTAAGGGACCGTTGGAAGCTTCATTTCAAAATGAGGCAAGAGAGATTGCTGATCAAGACATAGCAAGATGTGTCTATGCCAATGGATTGGCATTCAATGTTGTTTGTTCACCATATTGGCAAAAAATGGTGAAATCTATTAATGAGGCTCCAAAGGGGTATAAGGGCCCAGGTTTTGAGAAGGTGCGTTGCACCTTATTGGAGAAAGAGGTGAAACATGTAGCAGACTCTTTGAAGCCCATAAGGGATTCGTGGATCAAAACAGGGGTGACCATAGTTTGATGGATGGAAAGATGCAAAGAAATCGCCCATTGATCAATGTTATTCTTTGTGTCCCTAAAAGGGGCAATGTTTTTAGAGCGAGTGGATTGTGAAGACAGGTGAAAGATGGTCCATTTGTGCTGACATCCCTTGCCAAGCTATTGAAGAAGTGGGCCATCAAAATGTTGTGCAAGTTGTAACCGACAATGCCAAAAATTGTAGGGCTGCTGGGTTATTGGTTGAGGAGAAGTATCCACACATTTTTTGGACACCTTGTGCTGTCCACTCCCTCAATCTAATGCTACAAAAAATTGGATCCAAAATTGAATGGATCAAACAGGTGTATGCGGAGGGCGAAGACATCCAAATGTTTGTCACCAACCACCATATGACGCAAGGAATGTTTAGACAATTCTCTAAATTGGAGTTGTTGAAGGTAAGTTAATTCTCAATATTTTTAAATTTTTGAATTTTCTTTTAATTTTAATTTTTAAATTTTGATTTTGTATATTTAAATTATATTTTAATTTTAATTTTGATTTTCAAACAGGTTGCCGAGACCCGTTTTGCCTCCAACACAATTGTGTTGAGACGACTTATAAAGGTTCGTGAGGCACTATGTGCCATGGTAATCAGCCCTAATTGGGTTGTATGGAGGCAATCTAGCAATGAAAGGGCAAATAGGATCAAGCAAAGGGTCCTAGATGATGGTTGGTGGGATCGTGTTGAGTATCTCGTCAGTTTCACCGAGCCCATACTAAGCATGATCCGTTACACTGACTTGGATAGACCTTGTTTGGGCGAAGTATATGATGGTATCGACTCAATGATTGAGAAGATGAGATCCATCATCAATGCAAAAGAGGAAGATCCTGAAGAAAAATTCTTCAAAGAGCTACAGGAAATCATGGTTGATAGATGGAACAAAATGACCACTCCCTTGCATCTTCTCGCTTTTGCATTGAGGTCCCAAATATTATAGCCCTGAGATACTTTCTACTTCATCAAGAGTTGCTCCATATAGGGATGGTGAAGTGGCCCAAGGGTACAAGGCAGCAATTCGTAGAATCTTCAGTGATCGTGACCAACGTGATCGAGTGAGGGCTGAGTTTATGGCTTTTGCATGCTCTGGGAGTGTTGATCAGAATATGGATGCTCTTCGAGACAAGTGTAGGGTGGCTGCTCATAGTTGGTGGTACTTCCATGGGCAAGAATACATGCACCTCCAACCTATTGCAATAAAAGTTTTATCCCAAGTAAGTTTTATAATTTATATTTGTAATTTTAATTTTAAATTTTAATTAATAATTTTGTTTAGTTAATTTTTGTAACTCTTAACTATTTATTAATTTAATTTGGTCTTAATAGTTTGCTAGTTCATCCTCTTCTGAGAGGAATTGGAGCACATACTCCTTCATCCACTCAATAAAACGCAATAGGCTACATTCAAAAAAGGCTGAGGACTTGGTGTATGTGCATTCAAACTTGCGCCTCCTTACACACAAACATAGTTCTTACAAAGAAGGAGACACAAGGAGGTGGGATATTGAGCCAGAGCAGCTTGACTTGGATGCTTCCACAAGTCACTTAGCTACACTTGATATTGATGATGACTATCAGCCTGAAGCAGCTACTACTGAGCATGAGAGCGGTACTGTTAGTGCTAGTGGCAGTGCTTGTGCGAGTGCCACTAATGCTATTTGTGGTTCTACACAAAATTTAGCATCTAATGATGCTGATGATGCTGCTTTTTTTGATTACCCATATGATTCAGATTGATCAATGATCAATAATTAATAATTATTAATGGCTGATTGTAAACTTTAATTTATAATTCTATATCATGACATTTGACTTTTGAGTATAAAGTGGTGGTGTATTTTGCTATGTTATTTGACTATTAATATGGTGGTGTATTCTGAACTTAATTATTGCTGCAAATGTATATATTTCTCATTTTATATGTTTTGTATTGCGAACCCAAACCAAAAAAAAAAAAAATCGAACCGGTGAACCCGAGATTCGAACCCAGAACCCGAACCCAAAACCGAACCCCGTGCTTAGATAATTCTCTATTGTTAATGGTCAATAATATCTTTGTTGCTTTCTGATGAGTTAGTAGTTGAGGTAGTTAGACCTTAAATATCTACAATACTCTACCTTCTCTATAAATTGTAATCTTTTCTTCTATTAATACAAGCAATTTTCCCAACTAAAATTGTTTCATGGTATTAGAGTTAGACTAAGCTCGTCTCCCTCACAGCAGGGCTCAAGATTTTGGGAGAGTTAGTCAAAAATTCGTCAAAAATATTTTCTTAAAAATTTTCGCAAGAAATTTTTTAAGTCTTTTGAAAAATATTTTTTTGTCATTTGCGAATTTCTTTGAGGCAAGTTTGTAATTCGCGATTTTCGCGTGGCATGGTCAATTGGTCAACAACACCAAGTTGCCCCCTAAATTTGACAAACTCATCCAGGCTCAAAGACTTGGTGAGAATATCTACAGTCTAATCCGCTGTTGGAACATACTGCAGCTTAACTGATATGTCTTCTATCAACTTGTGAATGTAATGACAATGAAGCTCGACATGCTTGGTATGTTCATGGAAGACTGAATTTTTGGCCAATTTGATCACCCCTTGATTATCAGTGTACAAGGGAGAAGGTCCTGCTTGTGACATGTGCATGTCAGAAAGCATCTCCTACAGAGCCAAACTACCTCACATGCTGCTTTAACTGTTCCTCGATATTCTACTTCAGTCAAGGAAAGAGCCATTGCCTGTTGCTTCTTGTTGGTCCATGTTACAGCACCTGTACCCAAACTGAATACATACCCAAAAGTAGATTTTTTGTCATCCACTGAACCTACCCAATCTGAGTCTGTGTAACCAATTAGCTTAGGATCCTTGCACCTACCATAAAGAATGCCATAATTTGAACTGCCCTTAACATATCTCAACATGCGCTTCATTGCAATCCAATGATTAGCTTTTGGAGCTATCATGAAGCGAGAAATGTAGCTCACAACAAAACTGATGTCATATCTAGTGGCAGTGAGGTAGACAAGACTGCCCACTAGTTGCCTAAATGTCATTTCATCAACCAAAGGTGAATCAGAGTTGGCTGACAACTTTAGCCCCTTCTCCATAGGTGTGGAGGCAAGTTTGCAATCCTGCATCCGAAATTTGAGCAGACTTCGAGTATATTTAGACTGAGAGATAAAAATACTATCAATTGTTTGCCAAACCTCAATACCCAAACAGTAATGGAGAAACCCCAAATCTATCATGTCAAAAGCCTAACACAAATCCTGTTTGATTGTTGCAATCAAATGTGATGTACTGCTAGTAATGATCAAGTCATCAACATAGATAACAAGAAACAAATATCATCATCAAACTGCTTGACATACAAATTACTATCAGAAGGGTTGCGATGAAAACCATGATCAACCAAGTACTGATCAATCTTGATGTACCATGCACAAGGAACCTGTTTCAGTCCATAGAGTGTTTTCACGAGCCTACATGCCTGATGTTCTTTTCTGGCAACCTTGAAACCAGGAGGTTGCGTCATATAGACTTCTTCCTGCAATTCACCATTGAGAAAGGCACTCTTGACATCCATCTGATGAAATGTCCATCCAAACTGGGTTGCAATAGCGAGAAGAAGACAAATTGTGCTCATCTTGGCAGTAGGAGCAAAGGTCTCCTCATAATCAATGCCCTCCCGTTGTGTGAATCTAATCTGGCCTTGTATTTATCCAAAGTACCATCTGCATGATACTTGACCTTATAAACCCATTTGCAACTAATAGGTTTCTTCCCAAGAGGAAGATCAGAAAGAACCCAAGTGTGATTCTTCAGAAGACTATGGTATTATGTCTCCATAGCCTTTTCCCACTCTAGAATTCCTTTAGCCTTTGAGTATGTATGAGGCTCATAGATGTTGTGGATGTTGGCCATAAGAGCAAAATTGACTGTGTTTTGCTGCTTGCTCTTTCTACAAGTTGATCTGCACTCATTGAGTTCATCATCAGGAGATCTCCAATAGTCTTAAGCCACCACTTAGGCCGACAAGTAGAAGGACCAACATCTGAAATAGGAGAAACAACATCTCTTGGGATTTCTGGAACAAAGTCATCTGGATATGGGTCCTGAGGAAAATCAGGTGGTGCTATATCATGACTGGTAGACTCCTCATCTTCAAAGTCAGAATGCTCTGAAGCCCTCCCATCAGGGGAGCCAAGAGGAAGACGAACACCCTCATTAGGAACCTTTATAGGCTGATCTGCAGGACTAATAGTAGGAACAAATGGACCAGTAGTCTCATCAATCACAACATCATGACTGAATATGAGACGGTATGTCTCCACATCAATCAACCTGTATGCCTTGTGATTGTCACTGTAACCAGTAAACATAAGTGTCTGACTCTTGGAGTCCAACTTGGTACTCTTGGTTTCTGGAATCCATACATGAGCGGTAGAACCTAAGACTTTCAGATGGCCCACCTTAGGCTTACGTCCTGACCAGGCTTCTTCGGGAGTCATCTTCTTAACAGCCTATGTAGGTGACCAATTCAAGAGGTAGACTGCAGTGTAGACTGCTTCAGCCTAGTATTTCTTAGGTACATTTTTGCACTCCAACATAGAATGAGCCATTTTAGTAATGGTGTGATTCCTACATTCAACGACACCATTCTACTGAGGGGTGTATGGTGTGGTGAGTTGGCGCTTAATGTCGTGTGTAGCACAAAAAGAAGAGAAGTTCGCTAAACAAAACTCCACCCCCATTATTTGACCTTAGAGTAACAATCTGAGAACCTGATTCTTTCTCAGCTAAGGCCTTAAACTGCTGAAATGTACTGAACACATCTGATTTATGTCTCAAAAAATACACCCACATTTTTCGACTAAAATCATCAACAAATAATAAAAAGTACCTGGACCTGGACCCAATAACAAATGGAGTGTTCATTGGTCCACATACATCAACGTGAACCAATTGAAGTACCTTGGAGGCTCGCCAAGAATCACCATCCGAGAATGGTGTCCGATGCTGCTTCCCAGCTTGACAGGCTCCACAAACTCCATGATTTTGAGTTTGGATCTCAGGTAGACCAGCAACCAAACCCTCCCGAGACAGTTGAGAGAGATAGTGCACATTCAAGTGCCCATAACATTGATGCCAAAGTTTGTTGATGGAAGTACTCCTAGAGGCCAAAGCGTGCTCCTGCGAATCCTCAGAATCAACAAGTCTATACAGACCATGATCCTCAAGTCCCATAGCGATTGTAGTACAAGTCTCCCTATCAACGATGCTACAGGTGGACAAAATGAAAACATCCAACTAGGGAGAATGCCGCATGATTTGACTAACGGAGAGGAGGTTCCTGGAACATAGTAGACATCAAGAAAGAGTAAATTTCTTCCTCCTGAGTGAATCTGGACAGTGCCCTTACCAACAACTGTGTACTCTTCGCCTCCTCCAAAAATGACAGAATCAAAGAAATTTTGTGAACCAATCCTGACGATGAGTAAAATGCCACGAAGCCTTGAAATCAATATACCAGGCAGAAGATTGTAATGGATCTGCTATTCTATTTTGATCAATGTGCTCCGCAACATTTGCTTTTTGTTGAGATCCTCCCTACTTCTTTTGTTCAGAAGCCAACCGAACTCGACAATCAACCTTCATGTGACCATATTTATGCCAGTAATTGCACTGAACGTTCTTCTTCTTCTTGCTGTCCTGGGAAGAACCAGAGCCTTTCGGCTAAGAAGATTGAGCCTTCCCTTTGTTCTTAGCAGAAGATTGGGCAAATAACGCTTGCTCTGTGGAGGTGGAACTGGTACTGCTCCCAAACTGTTGTCTCCGGTGATCCTACTACAAGTGAATAGTACACAGCTCTGGAAACTTCAGATCAACATTAGCAGACATAATGTTGAGAGTCTCGATAAAATGTTCATAAGACTTGGGCAAACTTTTCAAAGTAATGACGACCATGTCCTCTTCTTCCATTGTTCGTCCAATTGCCTCCAACTGATCTTGAATCTCCTGAATCTTATTCAGATGCACCTACAAAGTTGTCTTCTCATCCATCATTATAGAAAACAGCATTTCTTCAGGAAGAACGCATGGCTCTTGTTAGAGGTTTCAAGAAGGTCCTTCAAATGATCTCAGATTTCCTTAGCAGTTTTGCCAGACGGTACTTGAGGTAGCTGCTCATCTATGACTGAGAGTTTGATGAGCATGACGGCTTCCCAATTGCGTTCATCCCATTTGTCTTGGTCTTTTCCAACAATGGTAGGTTGAGGTGATGTACCTAGAACAATCACATCAAGACACCGATACTCGAAGATGGTCAACATACGCTGCTTCCAGGTGTTATAATTCTTCCCATTGAACTTTTGGCTGCTTTCAAGCATGATATTTGTCAGAGATGCCATCACGTACCCTGAAGTCGAACTAGTGAAGGCACAAAAACGAAAACAAAAACAGCACAAATTCAAAGCAAAAACCCTAACACGAATTTCCAGGCACTTTGAAGACAAAACCCAGAAGATCTGAAGAGTACCCAGAAAATTTTATGAATACCCAAAAAAAATTCGTTAGCACCCACTTGCACAAATTTCGAGGCACAAACTTTGAGACGCCCAGAAAAATAGGAGACCAACCTAGTTGAGATCTCAAAAAACCCACAAGGAATCTGGAATCAAAAAAAAAATTTACCTCGAATGGAGGAGATATTAGCAAAACCCTAGTCGGTTTAGAGAAAATGCAGAAAATGGCCACGTTTTTTGAAAAAAATCTGAAAAACAAAGTGCTAAAAATCACATCCAGGAGTGACAAGGTCTGTGACTGAGTTAGAGCAGAAGAGCGACCTTCAAAAAAAAATCATGGCTCTAAATCCTCAGAAAACGCGTCAAAACAAGTCCAAAAGATGTGAGCACAGATGAAAAACGCAACCCAAAATGAGTAAAGACACATCTGTAAAAACATGTCTAAGCGGCCGCAAGGCCAAAAAAAACGCATATGAAGAGAACACAAGCAAACCAAGTCAAAAAACGCGACCATAAAGGCAAAATACACCCAAAAGTGAAAAAAAATGTCTTTCAACCAATATAAAAAACTCACAACTTGCAGAGAAAAAACACGTCAAAACCAAGTGATAAATCCCGCCCAGGTGAGTCTCAGAAGACGTAACCCTTAGAGGAGACTTAAAAAATGTGGGTTTGAACCAGACAAAGTCGCGCGGCTTTGGTAAGAAGCGGACACAAACCCTATGCGCGAATTCTTGAATCCATTACAGAGGTCGCACACGCAGAAAGGACAAAGCAAGGTCGATTTTATGCCAAAACACGAGTCCAAAATCTCACGTGAAGATTTTCACGAATTATAGATTAAAAAAATTCACCCAAAAACCCTAGATGCTCTCATACCATGTGAATCGTAAAAGCATTCATTTAATTAACAAAAAAAGAGGTTACATAATATAGAAGTTACAAGTTACTGTAGATATTAATAATATCTATCTACTATCTACCTACTGACTACTGTAGAAACTACAGTAGATAATTGACCATTAAATAAAAGAAGAATATAATATTCTAATAGTTTAGGTGTCCATGAGGTTTCAAGAGCAGAGGAGGCAAGTTGAGTGGTTTTGGGTGATGCCCTAGTTGGCAATTTTATGTGTTTTTTTTGGTAAAATTTGGTGGATAAAGAGTGGAAATGGTTGAAAACTCTTAGGGCAGCAAATTTTGAAGGTTGATTAAGCATAGGCAAACTTATTGGAGCATGTTTGATGCATTGGCAAGGTGTGGAGAACTTGGGAATGTAGTTTTTCAATAAACCCTCTTTGGAATGGCCTGAACTGAGGGTTTCATGTTTTGAGGCAATAGGGAGTGCTTCCTTGAGTAAAAGTTGTAGATTTTGTGGTTTTGGAGTCTGGTAAGGGACTGCCAATAGGAATTTAGGGTTGGAAAGGTGTTTGACTGGAGGTTGCTTTGGAAAAGAGGGCTAATTGTGCCCCTGTTCAGCGTACCAGTCCAATTTCAGTGGTGTTGTTCAAAAACAATCATATTAAGTTTTGAGATATGTCAAAGAAAAGGGTAATGGGTGTCTGAAACACCTTTTGTTTTGTGGGTTTCAGGAGTTTTGTAAGAGATATGCACAATTTTCTCGTATTGCAATGCTACAAGGGAAATAGGTTGAAATTATGAAAGAGTGATAAGATAAGGTTTTGTTGATTGGGAAATTGGTTGAAACACTTCAAATTGTGATTGTAAGTTGGTTTGCCTCCCTGCTCTGCATCAAATCCCCAAGTTCATATCCTAAAAGATAATATCCTCAACTACAACTAGGCACTTTGCACCAACTATTCTTACCAGATTTCCTTCTCTGAACTCCCCAGCAGATGACAGAGAAAACAAATAGTTGATAAAATTGAAGGGAGAAACAAACCTCAATTTGAACTTCAAAAGATTAAAAAATGACTCCTAGAGCAAAAGACTATAGTGGAAAACCAAAATACATCAAAAAATGATTTGTAGAACAATAGACTATAGTGGAAAACCAAAATACATCATTAACCTACTATGCATCATTGGGTGTCCTCTAGAACTTTCTTCAAAGCCATTTGGAACGGTCATGCTTTAGATTTACCTGCAGTAAATACAGAATTGATACTCATGACATCTTGCAAAAGCAAGAAAGTGAAAAAAATGCCATGCCATGAGATGCTTCTAAGACTACAAGGTTCTTTGAAATTTGTTCTTATTAGAATCTTATCAAGTTTAATAGACTATAAACCCATCAACTCAGATAGCAAAACAATCGATCCAATCCTCCCCTTAGAAAAAGAGGCTACAGACATACCCCAAAATGGTCATAGAGAAGGTTAAATCTAAACAAGGTAATACCTAGGACAGACCTTGCATTTCCCTTCACGTGTTAAAGCTGACTTCATAATTATAATAACAGCAATGCTGGAACTAAAGATGGGGACTGCAGTTGCAAGCATCGTCAAAAGCAGGGCCATTCAGCATTCACAAGCATACATAGTAATAATCTATAATAGAGCAACTAATTTGAAAAAAACCAAGATGTATGCAATCCAATGCAATAGCTAGTCCAATTTTCTTCAAAAGATAAAGGTACCTATAACAATATTCTTCAGAAGTTCTACGAACCTCCACAATACAATGGTGCAAGGCTCAACTCACCATGCGGGCAATCCAATACAGAAGTTGGACCAATTTTCTTCATAGTTAAAGTACCTAGACCAATTCGCTTTACAAGGTAAAATAACCTGCAAAATATGATAGCATGACAAGGGTGTTAGGCTCGCTTTGACAGTGTCCATACAAAAGCCTCCTTTCACAAAACCATTCAAAGCACAATTTAAATAAAGTATTCAGATTCTTGCAAGAGAAACGAACTTTTCAGAAGGAATAGCACATAGAAGCATACATTCATTTTGTATGGTTATTTCAAGAAATTTTTCTCAATAATCAATGAACATGCATCTGAATAGATCTCGGTAAGCTAGCAGAGGCACACCTACCTCAAAAATGATGCAGTAGGAAACTACAGGGAACTTCAAATCCCATCCAGACAATCTGAATTTCAAAGAAAATTTATCACATATTGAAATCATTCAAGTGAGAATTTGTGCCAAATTTTTTCTTTATTGGATTTTGCGTATAAGTTTGTGTGATGGTTGTGCTAATTAGAAGTAGCAATGGCTAATCGCTCTGGGTATGAGTCAGTTCATGCACCAAATACTAAGCACTACAGAAATGCATGGCGTGCATTTTTATTCCTTTAAACTAACTAATCAAATTTGCTCTTCGAATGCTAAGGAATGCCCTGATTAAAGAAAAAAACATCATACACTAGCTATATTTACAAATTTAATACTATAGAATATTTAAAAGACTGCCAAAAAACTCCTATACATGTGATACAGTCCTAAAAAAGAAATTATTGTATTCTAGGGCAAAAATGCATAAATAAAACAGCCATTAAGGTTAGCCAACATATGTATATAAAAGAATACTTGGCAATTGGCATGTGTATCCATGCACATGCATTCACATTTGACGCATAGGACACACATGTGCATGTAGCTACAATCACACTAACATGTATTTACACCCCTGTGCAAGAGCTATGCATGCGCTTTAATTTGAAAAGCATACGACTGTATTATATTTAAAAACAAACTTAATTTTTTAAAAGCTACATCAAATGAAGAGAGAATTTTCGGCATACTATAGATTTTAAAAGATTATAATAAATATGTATTTAGTCTTTATTGCTGCTTGTTCCCCCACAAACTCGCTCCCCCTCTTTCTCTCTCTATATAGAGAGAGAGAATTTGTATCTATTGATATGTGTATGTGTATATGTATATGTAAATACTCACAAACTCTCTTTATTTATACATGTGTATGTGTATAGATATATATGTACAGATATACACCTGTGTTGCACCAATTACCAGGCAATATAAGATGTCAATTCATTCTAGACAACTTGGGGTAGATGTATAGATATACATGCACACATATACACCTGTGTTACACCAATTACCAGCCAATATAAGATGTAAATACATTCTGGATAGCTTGCAGTGCATCAACACCTTCTAGACAGCTTTTCTCAGATGATGTAGTTGCAACTGCCTTGGTAGACATGTATGCAGAATGGGTAAGCATAGACAAGGCACATGAACTGTTTGACAGAATGCCTCAAAAGAGATGTCATCTCATGGAATGTGACGATTGCACAGTATGCATGGAGTACATTCCTTGATAAGGCTTTAGAAACTTTCAAGCAAATGCAATTGGCAGGTATAAAGCCAAATTCCATAACCTTTCCCGGCATCCTCCCTGCCTGTGCCAAAATGGGAGCTTTGGAACAGGGCATGGGCATCCATCAAAAGCATAAAGGATGCAAGTTGCCTGATAGACATGCATGCAAAATGTGGAAGCATAGACAAGGCACATGAACCATCTGGAAAAATACCTCAAAGAAATTTGGTCTCATGGAATGCCATCATTGCATGATGTGTTCAAAATGTATTTGTTGAAAAGGCCTTAGAATTTAGAAACTTTTAAGCAAATGCAACTAGCAAGTGTAAAACCAGACTAGCCAGCCTTTACCAGCATCCTGCCTTCCTGTGCATGCATGGTTTCTCAAAAGTTATGGTTTCCTAAAGGTTATGGTTTCCCAAAAGTTATGGTTTCCCAAAGGTTATAGTTTCCCAAAAGTTATGGTTTCCCAATACATTCAAGATAAAGTATTTCAAGTAACTAAAACCATCTTCAAATACAAATTTCCTAAACTAATGAATGCCGTTACCAAAATGGATCAACTTCCAAATCTGATTCATTTTCCTCCATCATAATACACCTGGATTGACATCAATTTAAGTGTACAGTAAGTTGAACACATCCAAAAACATTCAGAGAATGATCTTTTACAAAAATAAACTGACATACCTAATTGATCACTTCTCAGAGGAGTTTGCACCTATTTTCTTCCCAAATCCAAGCACTGAAAAATAACAGTTGCATCATCAGTGGATCATATTAGAGTTCTTTAATACAAGCAGAACTTCTCATAGGAGTAGGTGGGTGTGTGTGTGTCTATATATATATATATGTATACATGTATATATTTACACATATATACATGTATACATATATACATGTATATATGTGTAAATATATACATGTACATGTATATATGTACATATGTACACATATGTATACATGTACATATGTACATATATACATATATACATGTATATATATATACATGTACATACATATATATAGCACCTATATATATACATGTATATATGTATATACATACATATACATATATAGCACCTTCATCTATTTCCATCTATGTTGTTATGTATGCTATTGATAATCTTCTTCTTCTTCTTCGTCCTCATCTGACTCCATAAGAGATTCATCTTCTAAACCTTCCTCATCTGATTTTGATTCCTCTTCTACATCAGAGGGTTCATATCCTTGATCTGACTCTTCTGAATTATCAGAATCAAAATCACTAGCTTCCATATTCAAAATTACCAACCACCATCTTCAATAAATTTATCTGGATCATCAATAATAGTCTTCAAAATTGGCCCCCGGGTTCAAATTCATTTTGCTTTCATAATACTTTATATCCATGGAGTTCAGCCATTCCTTGATGCCATCAAGCGAAAATTGAGGAATGGCATGAATGTGGAGTACATCACGCTTGAAGTCTTTGAAAACAATAGCCATATCCAATGCCTTTTTCCCAAGTCCTACTCTCTCAAGGTTAACAATCTCAATCTCACTAATAGTGATCACTAAGAAAGGCGCACCAACTCTACCAAATAGTTTACCATAGGAACAATAAAAGCATAGGCTTTGAAAGAAACTTCATGAAAACCAAGCTCTCTAAATGGTATATCAAACTCTAGTTCAAAATCTTTTAGATGAGGCTGCTCCCATAGCTCTATTACTCGCTTGACAAATCCTTGAAACTCTGCGTTGCTTTTATTTTTCCTATCCCTCTCTTTGCTGTTCTTCCTCAATTTCATCAGATCATACATTGACCTTCTTGCCCCTCCTAAAGTTTGGACCACATCCATTATCTCCACATAAAACTGGACATCCTTGGTCTTCTTGGTTCCCACCATGATATGGTTATGCAAATGAAAATGAAGCAAAGTAATCATCTCCTTCTCCGCTGGCTGGAAGAATGCATGCTTAATGTTTTGATACATGATATCAGCTCTCTCTTTTGCTCTCATGGTTGAATACGAAATCCATTATGGTGGGCCTCCAGAGTTCCAGTCATCTTTCTTCCTCTTCCACCAAACGCTGGCCCGATCCACAAGTCTGCCAGCCTAATTGGCTTTGTTTTTGAAAGCTGAAGTTTCTCCTAAGTCACTAGTGTAGCTCTCTCTGCCTTTTCAAACTCTTTCATTGCTACAGATCATCTGTGGGATTTAATCATCTGTACCACATGGTTGGTGTGCTTTGAATCCTTGGATCTAAAGGAAATTTCCTTAACATAAATATTAAATACTGCTAGGGAATTTCAATGTTGTCATGTAGTTGGCATTAAAGCCAATACCTGGAACATTGAAAATTATCCTTACATAAGAATTCCCTCCATCTTGTTGGCTTGTAACACTCTTGATGGTGGCTACATGACATGGAACCATGATGCCATATATGGGTACCAGAACAGCATCATTTTTCGTATCAACCTAAATCATGAGCTCTCTAGAAACAGGGATATCATCCACATTTTTATAGGAAACCATCTTAGTGGATGGCTTGGAAGAGCCATGTCCATCTCCTGTACCAATGCCCCCTACAGCGAATCTTCTTGCAGTCTCCTCATTCTTTTGCCTTGCAAGTGCTGCTTGGTGTTGGCGCTGCTCTTCTTTAGTCATCTCCTGATTATCAAATCGTAAGGTTGCCTTGGAGATGCCTGATTCTCCTCCATTTACCTCAGCCTTGGGTTTTTGTTTCGCTTCCTCGTCTTCATCATCGTCGTTAAATGAGTATGCAACATCAGTGTATACTTTGGAGCTAACCCCCGTTGCATTTTCAGGCCCTTTATCCTTAACAACCACAGTGTCAGCAAGGAGCAATGAATAATTCTGTGTTTTGGGGTTACCAGTCTGCAACTGCAAATTCTGAAACCCAAGTGATACATTAAAAGCCATTCCAGCCTTCACAATTTTGTCATATATATATATATATATATATATATATATATATATATATATATGTATGTATGTATATATATATACATACATATATATACATACATATATGTGTGTGTGTGTGTGTGTGTGTGTGTAGAGGTATGTATGTATGTGTGTGCATATATATGTATATATACACATGTATATATATATGTGTGTATGTATGTATAAATATACATATATATGTATGTATGTATGTATAAATATATATATACATTAAGACATACATACATATATATATATTTATACATACATACATACATAACATATACATATATATGTATGTATGTATGTATATATGTATATTTATACATACATACATACATATATATGTATATTTATACATACATACACACACATATATATATATACATGTGTATATATACATATATATGCACACACACATACATACATACCTCTACACACACACACACACACACACACATATATATGTAGTAGTAGTAATAATAATAATATATAAACAATATCATTTTTAAAATGACCTACCAATTGACCTCGTGTACCACACAAATGTATGCAAAAAAAAAAAAACATTTTTTCCCTAATTGACCTTCCACACCTCTTCAATGTACCCATTGCACACCAAAGTGCGATTGCTAGTTTATTATTATGTATATATATATACGTGCGTGTATATATATATATATATATATATTTAACTTTTCCCGTATTATAGTTGAATTTGTAATAAACTGGCATTCATAAATGATTGAAAATCATCAGTCTTAGCTGGGAAATCAATTTCCTCTTTAGATGAATCTTCTGAAATTGATTCCTTTGACAACCTGTCATAGCTGCAACACTTGAATATTATAGAGTGTGGAGGTTTAAATAACCCCCCTGATTCCATTGGCAACCTGTCACAGCTGCAGCACTTGAGCATAGAAAGGTGTAAAAGTTTAAATAACCTCCTTGATTCTATTGGCAACCTGTCACAGCTGCAACACTTGAACATAGAAGATTGTAGAGGCTTAAATAACCTTCCTGATTCCATTGGCAACCTGTCACGTCTGCAGTACTTGAAAACAGAAAGTTGTAGAGGTTTAAATAACCTCCCTGATTCCATTGTCAACCTATCACAGCTGTAGCACTTGAACATAATAGGAAGTTTCAAAGGTTTAAATAACCTCCTTGATTCTATTGACAATCTATTGCAGGTGCAGCATTTGAAACTAAAATATTGTCATGGTTTAAATAACCTCCTTGATTCCATTGGCAACCTGTCACAGCTGCAACCTTGAACATATAAGGGTGCGGCCGTTTAAATAACCTTCCTCATTCCATTGGCAACCTGTCACAACTGCAGCACTTGAACATGGTAGGGTGCATAGATTTAAATAACTTCCCTCATTCCATTGGCAACCTGTCACAGCTGCAGCACTTGAACATAGAAAGGTGTAAAAATTTAAATAACCCCCCTGATTCTATTGGCAACTTGTCCCAGCTGCAGCATTTGAACATAGAAGACTGTAGAGGTTTAAATAACCTTCCTGATTCCATTGGCAACCTGTCACATCTGCAGCACTTGAAAATAGAAAGTTGCAGAGGTTTAAATAACCTCCCCAATTCCATTGTCAACCTCTCACAGCTGCAGCACTTGAACATAATAGGAAGTTTTAAAGGTTTAAATAAACTCCTTGATTCTGTTGACAATCTAACACAACTGCAGCACTTAAAAATAAAATATTCACAATTTAAATAACCTCCTTGATTCCATTAGCAACCTGTCACACCTGCAACACTTGAACATAGAAGGGAGTCCTAAATAAGCTCCCTGATTCCATTGGCAACCTGTCACAGCTGCAGCACTTGAACATGGTAGGGTGTATAGACTTAAATAGCCTCCCTGATTCATTGGCAACCTGCCACAGCTGCAGCACTTGAACATACAAGGGTGTAAACATTCAAATAACTTCCCTGATTCTATTGGAACCTCTCACAGATGCAGCGCTTGAACATAGGAGACTGTAAAGGTTTAAAACATCTTTCTGATTCCTTTGGCAACTTGTCACATCTGCAGCACTTGAAAATAGAATGTTGTAGAGGTTTAAATAACCTCCCTGATTCCATTGTCAACCTGTCATAGCTGAAGCATTTGAACATAATAGAAAATTTTAAAGGTTTAAATAACCTCCTTGATTCTATTGCCACTCTATCGCAGCTGCAGCACTTGAAAATAAAATATTGTCATGGTTTAAATAACCTCCTTGATTCCATTGGCAACCTGTCACAGCTGCAACACTTGAACATAGAAGGGTGTGGACGTTTAAATAACCTCCCTGATTCTATTGGCAACCTGTCACAGCTGCAGCACTTGAACATAGTAGGGTGTATAGATTTAAATAACCTCCCTGATTGCATTGGCAACCTGTCACAGCTGTAGCACTTGAACATAGAAGGGTGTAAAAGTTTAAATAACCTCCCTGATTCTATTGGCAACCTGTCACAGCTGCAACACTTGAACAAAGAAGACTCTAGAGATTTAAATAGCCTTCCTGATTCCATTGGCAACCTGTCACATCTGCAGTACTTGAAAATAGAATGTTGTAGAGGTTTAAATAATCTCTCTGATTCCATTGTCAACCTGTCTCAGCTGCAGCACTTGAACATAATAGGAAGTTTAAAGGTTTAAATAACCTCCTTGATTCCATTGACAATCTATCACAGTTGCAGCACTTGAAAATAAAATATTGTCAATGTACATACATACATACATACATACATACATAATAAACTAGCAAATGCACTTTCAATTAGGGTCAGCCAGAGACCACAGGATTTTGTGTTGCCATACTTTGGGCTGGGACGGGTTCAATTGAAGCTGGGAGATCTTAAGAGTTCTCTCTCAAAGTTTGAAAAGGTTCTGGAGGTCCACCCTGAGAACCGTGAGAGCTTAAAAGCTGTAGGCCATATATATGCTCAGCCAGGGCAGGCAGAGAAGGCTTAGGAAATTTTAAGAAAGGCAACTCATGGATTATACCCGTAGTGTGCAATGGCATTGAATCATTTAGCAAACCATTTTTTCTTCACAGGGCAGCATTTTCTTGTGGAACAGTTGACTGAGATAGCTCTTGTTTCAACTGACCACCCTCTCATGAAATCTCATTCCTATTATAATCTTGCACGATCTTTTCATAGTAAAGGTGATTATGACACCACTAGCTGCTACTACATGGCATCAGTCAAGGAAAGCTAGAGGCCACAGGATTTTGTGTTGCCATACTTTGGGCTGGGACAGGTTCAATTGAAGCTAGGACATCTTAAGAGTTCTCTCTCAAATTTTGAAAAGCTTCTGGAGGTCCACCCTGAGAACTGTGAGAGCTTAAAAGTTGTAGGCCATATATATGCTCAGCAAGGGCAGGCAGTGAAGGCTTTGGAAATTTTAAGAAAGGCAACTCGTGGGTCTATATATAAGAATAATTATATATATGTATGTATGTATTTAAATGTATGTATGTATGTATGTATGTATGTATGTATGTATGTATATTATTATGTATATATGTATGTATGCTAGTTTTATATATAATAATAAACTAGCATACATACATATGTACGTACGTATATATATACATAATAATAAACTAGCAATAGCACTTTGATGTGCAATGGGTACGTCGAAGAGGTGTGGAAGGTCAATTAGGGGAAAAAATGGTTTATTTTTACGCCATGAGGTGTCTACAGTGGCATCCAACAATCTGTGTAAAGTTTTTGAAGCTGCATTTAAAATGACAGGCAGGTGGAAGTCATTTGCAACTACAGTAGATTTGATAAAAAAAAAATCAAATAAAAGAGATTTGATGAAACAAAAGGTTTTCAAGGTGCATTTAAAATGACAGGCAGGTGGAAGTCATGTGCAACTACAGTAGATTTGATAAAACAAAAAGATCAAATAAAAGAGATTTGATGAAACAAAAAATCAAATTAAAGAGATTTGATGAAACAAAAAGAACAAATAAATAAATAAATAATAAAAATAATAGAAAATATTTGCATAAACTAAAAGAACAAATAAATAAATAAAGGGAAATCAAAGATTTGATCACAAAGAGAAATCAATCAAAAAAGAAAATTAGAGAATGATAAATCAATCAATGATAACTCTCAGTATATTTTATAAATATTAATATTTAATATATGTATGTTAGTTTACATACATTTGTGTAGTACATGAAGTCAATTGGTAGGTCATTTTAAAAATGATATTGTTTATATATTATTATTATTACTACGACATAAACCATTGCAGACGTACCCATTGCACACCAAAGTGCAATTGCTAGTTTATTATTATTATTATGTATATGTAAACATCCGTACATATGTATGTATGCTAGTTTATTATTATGTACATATGTATACATATATACATATATATATATATATATAGACATATATATACATACATACATACATACATAATATATACACATACACACACACATATATATAGAATTAAGATTTCCTATCAAACATATTGTACAGGACAGTATACATGCACTCAAGCTCTTTGAAATGAATCTGCACCATACACCATTTCGAGGGAATGTTTTGATTAGCCAATAAGGCTACATTTAGTAGCACCTTTCACCCTGAAAGTTGTCTCACACCAGAAAAGACAACTTCCAGATAGTTGAAACATTCCTTGCCTCACATCTGAAAACAAATTTTAACTCGCAACCAATATTTTCGTTTAAAAGGCTGCAAAAACCTTGTCCCAAGCTCAAGAATTTAGTAGCTCTAAACCCCGATATTTTTAGATCTACTTTTCGTTTATTATGAATAGTATCAAATTTTAACTCGCAACCAATATTTTCATTTAAAAGGCTGCAAAAATCTTGTCCCAAGCTCAAGAATTTAGTAGCTCTAAACCCCGATATATTATGAATAGATTGAAGCAGCAGATGTATGGAGACTCATTTTGGTTCGTCTCATTTTTTCTTAAATTCTGCTTTGGTAGTGTTTCATAATATTTTTCCTGCAAACTCTAACCATTTTTCTCATCGGCATCATTGACAGCACAACACAACTTGTGCAAAATCTTGAAGTCACTTGCCATGATTTCAATGATTTATTTTTGGAAATCTGTACACGGCCAGATCATTTTTGTTGTGTCTTATTTCATTCTAAAACCCATCTGTTGTTATCTGGTAAATGAAGGCATTGGTTCTGTGGTTTTATCTGTGGCTGTTTTCATATATAATATTATTCTAATACAAAGTGTTAGATCCCTGTTTGTTTCTCCACATGGAGATAACTATGAAATGATCATTTAGTGGTTTAATTTTTTTGTTTATTTTGTTTTCCTTGCCCTTGAGGTTATTTTTCTGACAATTTTCCTGACAGAATTATTTAGTATTGAATGTATAGCAGCTACAACTGAAGCTGTAAATGCAATGGTTATCAGAGCTATTTTCATATAGAGTGAACAGTAGAGATTGGATCATCTTCATATGCTAAACTTAATACATTCTTCTTTACAAGGCTTATACATTGTACAGTTCAGGTTTCATCACAGTTTTGTGCCATTATACTGGCTCTTGTACTTCAAAGACCAAATGTTACAAGGCAAGGGATTGGCGTGACACAAATGACTAAAGTTTTAAGAGATTGTATTGATAAGTGACAAACAGCTTGGTTTTCCAAATGGATACATCCTCTCACATGTGATGAATAAGTGACAAACAGCTTGGTTTTCCAAATGGATGCATCCTCTCACATGGTTGGTTAGGACTGAGTGGTCCAATTTGGTACCAATATACTTTTTGATATTATTATATTCTTTTCTGAAACCCTATGTTACCGAATCGTCCAACTTTGGAGGGTGTTTCCGAAGACGAAACATTTCTGGTACGGATTCGGGTACGAAACCCTTTGGAATCGTCCTGGAATCGATTTTTGCCCTCTTGAATCATTTCCAGATTTGGCATAATGTATTTGGGCGATTCAGAGGCAGACATGGCGATTCCAGAGCATTTCTGGACCGTTTCCAAACATCTTTTGTTTTTTAACATTTTTCATTAATTTAAGTAATTTTAAAAAATAATAAAGATATTATATATTAAATAGTTAAAATTATTAATATAATTATAACTTATATAATTAAATTATTAATAAATAATAATATATAATTTTAAACTATAATATTAATATATTATACTATAATATATATTTATTATATATATGTCTGATTTTGTATATATATATATATATATATATTATTATATTATTATATTATTATATTATTATATTGTACGGACGTACCCGTACCCAATCCCCTAAAAATTTTTGCCTATCCACGTACCGTACCCACGTACCCGTACCCGTGCCCATACCCAATTCGGCAACTTAGCTGAAACCATGTGTCTGTTACTTCAAAAAAACAGGGGTGCTACATATGAGAGATCATCTTCCCACAGACAGAGAGCTAGCATCCCTGCATTACATTAATTTGCAATAATTCAACATCCTCTAATTGCAATGGGTGATGAGTGGACCACTCATTATGAGAGATGCGTTCTTGTGAACCACTAATCATGAAACATGAGTCAATGAGTTTGACTCGAAAAACTACACGGTTGAATCCTGGTAGTAATATCACTGTGGAAAATACCTCCTTATCGATCAAACTGTACACATACAGGCTGTAGGAATACAAGTAACAGTATTGTAAATCCAACGGTATCCCAACTGGAAAAGCATCGCATAAAAAGCAGTAACCCTACTAGTTGTAAAGGTTGGGGAACTGTCACCAACCCTCTCTGCATAATCTAAAAGAATAAGTAGTTACATACTTCAAGGATAGTGGAATTAAAAGTCAATGGCGACTGACAAAGCAGCGAGGAAGTAACTAAGGGGAAGGCTGGGGATGCCTAAATTTACAAGGGTATTTTAATTTAAATTAACTAAATTTTAGAATGCCCATTATCTACAAGAAATATTATTTACTCAAGCATTAATGTGCTTTAACTTATTCTGAAATCAAATGCATACATAGAATGCAATCCTCATTTCTGTGATGAGATGTATTGAGAATATATATAATAATACATGCACAGCATGAATGATAGAGTGGAATAGTAGATGAATTTGTTTAAACACTGACAAGCTTCATAACCTAAGCAAGGATCCATAAAAATCCTTACCTGTAATTTATGCACACTGTGCCAGTCATGCTTTATCAGAGTTTCTGCCCTTTACAGTATCACCATAGTGTTAACAACACCGAAAAATGTTGCAATAGTGGCCCTTTCTATGATGGGTTCTGTTAAAATTTAAAAAATAAAATAAAAATTATAAACAAATTTAGTTTTCATTTTAAGGAGAAAAATTCACAAAATTGAAAAAAATAAAACAATAGTAAGACAAAAATTTAACGTCTCTGCGATATACATTTACTTCAAAAATAAAATTACAATAGTAGACATACAAGAAAATACCTTGGATAGCAACATTTACTTCAACTGCAAAATTTCTCCAAAACCAGAGGTAAACCGTAAAAGGAATGGATGATTAACAGCCATTGCTTTAAAATGGAAGGGTTTGCAATGCAATAGGCATCTCACGGTGAAGCAGCTTGAAACTGGTAGCACTAATTGGTTGAAGGTTCACCCCTTCTTGGTTAGAAGAAATAACCCAACGCCACTGGTAGAAGTAATAAAGGGTTAGCAGCCATTGAATAATAATGAAAGGGTTTAAAATAAAATAGCACATGAAGCATAAAAAATAGAAATTACCTTCACCCTTCTGGTGTTTCCTTACTCTCTTCCTGTTGTAACCGCCATTGCCATTTCCTTCTCAAGAAGGCCACTTGAAAAAGCAATGGAAATAGGCAAATAGGGAATACACACAGACACAAGCTACTTTAACTTGCAAACTTGCAGGAAAAGTTGGGCAATGGCTATGCAGCATACAAAACAGCATGGGGAAAACGAAACCGTCAGAAATGATCGAATGCCCCATGCCATTTTGTATGCATAGCCATTGCCCAAAAGTTGAGGTATAATTAATTCAGTGCGCAGGCAACAGTTGGTAAGGTTTTTATCGATATGAATGATCCTTTTATTTTCATAAGTGACCCAGCCCAGCACACTAATGGGGTTAATTATGAAGCTACAGACATGAAGGATGTAGTACTGGTTGCCTTTAAGGTTCACCCAGGTAAACGGTGTTCCATCTGTTGGCCATTAAAAATAGGTTGCCCGAAATAGGGTGACGCGTAGAATAAACGGAAGAGCCACTTAGCATATCTCTCATCACATTAAATATCATGCACTTTTGTGTTTGAAATGGAATGGAAGATTTTAGCAATGTTTGGAAATTACGAAATCTCAAACTTGACGAAGGCTTGGTGAGAAATTAATTACCAAGCATTAACCAATAAGTTTGATAATAAATAAGCAACACAAAAAGTGTGATACCAAGACATTAGCGTTGATAAATTAATTACCAAGCATTAACCAATGATAAGTTTGATAATAAATAAGCAACACAAAGTGTGCTGCCAAGGCATTAGTGTTAACCTAAAAATGATGAAAGCATTATATATCAGCTAATAAGCATTTTATTTATATACCGCAGTGTGTAGTTGCATTACAAGGACAGGGCGAGGGACTTAGAATTTGCATCCATAATATGCCTAGGTGATAACCTTTTACAGAATTTATAGGTATACTTGTAATGTTATGGATTTGCATGCAATCTACGCAGACAGGTAAGGATTCAAACTAAATGTGTGGTTTTGTTTTCATTCTTTTAAAATGCCTAGGTGACAACCATTTACAAAATTTATAGGTATAATTGTAATGTTATGGATTTAAATGCAATCTATACAGAAGGGCAATAATTCAAACAACATTACCATTTACATGTGGTTTTGTTTTCATTCGTTTTAAAATCATTAATGTAGCATCTTTAAATTTTGATAACCACATAGCATTAATAACAAGTGAATGAATATGAAAATATGTTTGAATAATGCCCGAGTTCATATCCTAAAAGATAATATCCTCAACTACAACGAGACACTTTGTATGAACCATTCTTACCAGATTTTCTTCTCTAAACTCCCCAGCAGATGACAGAGAAAGCAAATAGTTAATAAAATTGAATGGAGAAACAAACCTCAATTTGAACTTCAAAAGATTAAAAAATGACTCTGAGAACAAAAGACCAGTGGAAACCCAAAATACATCATTAACCTAATACGCATCATTGGGTGTCCTCTAGAACTTTCTTCAAAGCCATTAATAAAGTTCATGCTTTAGAATTACCTGCAGTAAATACAGAATTAATACTCATGACATCTTGCAAAAGCATGAAAGAGAAAAAAATACGATGCCATGAGATGCTTACAAAACTACAAGGTGCTTTGAAATTTGTTCTTATTAGAACCATATCAAGTTTACTAGACTGTAAAACCCGTCAACTCAGATAGAATATCCATCAATCCAGTCCTCTCCTTAGAAAAAGAGGGTACAGACATACCCCAAACTGGTCATATAGAAGGTTAAATCTAAACAAGGTAATACCTAGGACAGACTTTGCATTTCCCTTCACATGTTTTAAAGCTGACTTCATAATTATAATAACAGCAATGCTGGAACTAAAGCTGGGGAATGCAGCTGCAAGCATCGTCAAAAGCAGGGCCATTCACTCCAATGGTTCAGCATACACAAGCATCCATACTCTATAATAGAACAACTAATTTGACAACAAACCAAGATGTATGCAATCCAATGCAATAGCTAGTCCAATTTTCTTCAAAAGATAAAAGTGCCCGTAACAATATTCTTCAGAAGTTCAAGGAATCTCCAAAATACAACGGTTAAAGGCTTGACCCACCATGCGGCCAATCCAATACAGCAGTTGGACCAATTTTCTTCATAGGTAAGGTACCCAGGCCAATTCGCTTTACAAGGTAAAGTAACCTGCAAAATATGATAGCATGATGAGGGTGTTAGGCTCACTTTGACAGTGTCCAAACAAAAGCCTCTATAAAACCATTCAAAGCACAATTCAAATGAAGTATTCAAATTCTTGAAGAGAAACGAACTTTTCAGAAGGAATAGCACATAGAACCAGACAGAAGGAATAGCACATAGAACCAGACATTCATTTTATATGGATATTTCAACAACTTGTTATCAATGATCAATGAACACGATTCTGAATAGATCACAGTAAGTTAGCAGTAAGTTAGCAGAGACACACCTACCATAAACATGATGCAGTAGGAAACTACAGGGAACTTCAAATCCCATCCACACAATCTGAAGTTCAAAGAAAATTTATCTCATTTTGAAATCATTCAAGTGACAATTTGTGCATAATTTTTTCTTTATTGTATTTTGCACATAAGTTTTTGTGATGGTTGTGTTGACTAGTAATAACAAACAGAAATGTGTCAAATTCAAGTGCTGCAACTTCAAACTTCAAACTTGAGCGCATCTCTAGAAACTCACCACCAAACAGAAATGCGTCAAATTCAAAAAAGAAAAAGTTGTACATTAATTTTCCTACTCATAAGTCGCGTATTTGCACCTCACCTTTCTCCTTCTCTTTTTCCCACCGCTGCAAGGATGAAGACTTGTGGTCAGGCACTCGTAGCAAAATGCCAGTCCCTCTCTTCACAGGTTGCCAATGGTAGCAGGGAGGCTGTTTAAACTTATACACTCTCTAAAGTCTAAATACTTCAGCTGTGATAGGTTGCAAATGGTATCAGGGACATTATTTAAATTTATACACCCTCCAAAGTCTAAACACTGCAGCTGTGATAGGTTGCCAATGGTATCAGGGAGATTATTTAAATTTATACACGATCCAAAGTCTAAACACTGCAGCTGTGATAGGTTGCCAATGGTATCAGGGAGATTATATAAATTTAGATTACCAGACTATGTGAAGGAGCTCATCTAAACACTGTATCCAATAACATCAATTTCTCTCAGCTTCGACTGAACGGAGGTAATTGGCAAAGGCTTGAAACATTGTGCAGACCAAGAGAATTAAATAATCTGCTCATTGGTCCTCAATTTCTTCACTTGAACAATCTTCT
Organism: Sequoia sempervirens; assembly: GCA_007258455.2. Taxonomy (NCBI): domain Eukaryota; kingdom Viridiplantae; phylum Streptophyta; class Pinopsida; order Cupressales; family Cupressaceae; genus Sequoia; species Sequoia sempervirens. The sequence goes on along the minus strand of VDFB02285535.1, from coordinate 120,098 downwards.
CATTGACGGCATCAGAGAAGACACACGAACCAAGCTTCCTCCAAGTTTGAGATGGTTACGGTTGCAAAAATGTGAGAAGCCATTTTCCTTCAGTCTTGTGGATAACATTTGGGATTTGATAATAATGCAAGTAGACGGCAATATTTCCAAATTCCAATATTCACTTTCTAATATACTTGGCAACCTGTCACAGTTACAGCATTTAGAGTTGAGGCATTGTACAGAATTAAATAGCCTCCCTGAAACCATTGGCAACTTATCACAGCTGCAACATTTAGACTTGCAAGGGTGTAGTAAATTAAATAGCCTCTCTGATACCATTGGCAACTTATCACAGCTGCAGCATTTAAACTTGAATCGGTGTAGTAAATTAAATAACCTCCCTGATACCATTGGCAACCTATCACAGTTGCAGCATTTATACTTGGGAAAGTGTACAAATTTAAATAACCTCCCTCATACCATTGGCAACCTATCACAGCTGCAGCATTTATCCATGGCATGCTGTAGTAAATTAAATAACCTCCCTGATTCCATTGGCAACCTATCACACTTGCAGTGTTTAAACTTGATTTATTGTAGAAAATTAAATAACCTCCCTGATACCATTGGCAACCTATCACAGCTGCAGCATTTATACTTGGGAGAGTGTACAAATTTAAATAACCTCCCTGATACCATTGGCAACCTATCACAGCTGCAACATTTAGACTTGAAAGAGTGTAGTAAATTAAATAACCTTCCTGATACAATTGGCAACCTATATATATATGTACATATATGTACATATATATATATATATATATATATATATATATATATATATAATGATATTGTTTATTTATTATTATTATTATTATTATTACTACATATATATATGTAGTAGTAGTAATAATAATAATAATATATAAACAATATCATTATTTATATACATACATACATACATACATACATATATATATATGTGTGTGTGTAGTACATGAGGTCAATTAAGGGTCATTTTAAAAATGATAAACATATATATAGTAGTAATAATAATAATATATAAACAATATCATTTTTAAAATGACCTACCAATTGACCTCATGTACTACACAAATGTATGCAAAAAATAAACCAATTTTTTCCCTAATTGACCTTCCACACCTCTTCGGCGTACCCATTGCACACCAAGGTGCGATTGCTAGTTTATTATTGTGTATATACATACATACATACATACATATATATATATATATATATATAGAATTAAGATTTCCTATCAAACATATTGTACAGGACAGTATACATGCACTCAAGCTCTTTGAAATGAATCTGCACCATACACCATTTTAAGGGAATGTTTTGATTAGCCAATAAGGCTACATTTAGTAGCACCTTTCACCCGGAAAGTTGTCTCACACCAGACAAAACAACTTCCAGACATTTGAAACATTCCTCACCTCACATCTGAAAACAAATTTCAACTCGCAACCAATATTTTTGTTTAAAAGGCTGCAAAAATCTTGTCCCAAGCTCAAGAATTTAGTAGCTCTAAAACCTGATATTTTTAGATCTACTTTTCGTTTATTATGAATATATTGAAGCGGCAGCTGTATGGAGACTCATTTTGGTTCGTCCCATTTTTTCTTAAATTCTGCTTTGGTAGTGTTTCGTAATATTTTTCCTGCAAACTCTAACCATTTTTCTCATCAGCATCATTGACAGCACAACACAACTTGTGCAAAATCTTGAGGTAAGTCACTTGCCATGATTTCAATGAATTTTTTTGGAAATCTGTACATGGCCAGATCAGTTTTTGTTGAGTTTTATTTCATTCTAAAACAGATCTGTTATTATCTGGTAAATGAAGACATTGGTTCTGTGGTTTTATCTGTGGCTGTTTTCATATATAATATTATTGTAATACAAAGTGTTAGACCCTTGTTTGTTTCTCCACATGGAGATATTTTCAACTGTGAAAAGATCATTTGGTGGTTTAAATTTTTTGTTTATTTTGTTTTCCTTGCCCTTAAGGTTATTTTTCTGACAATTTTCCTGACAGAATTATTTGGTATTGAATGTATAGCAGCTACTGCTGAAGCTGTAAATGCAATGGTTGTCAGAGCTATTTTCATATAGAGTGAACAGTAGAGATTGGATCATCTTCATATGTTAAACTTAATACATTCTTCTTTACAAAGCTTATACATTGTACAGTACATGTTTCTTCACAGTTTTGTGCCATTATACTGGCTCTTGTACTTCAAAGACCAAATGTTACAAGGCATGGGATTGGCGTGACACAAACGACTAAAGTTTTAAAAGATTGTATTGATAAGTGACAAACAGCTTGGTTTCCAAATGGATACATCCTCTCACATGTGATGAATAAGTGACAAACAGCTTGGTTTTCCAAATGGATGCATCCTCTCACATGGTTGGTTAGGACTGAGTGGTCCATTTTGGTACCAATATACTTTTTGATATTATTATATTCTTTTCTGAAACCACGTGTCTGTTACTTTAAAAAAACAGGTGTGCTACATATGAGAGATCATCTTCCCACAGACGAAGAGAGCTAGCATCCCTGCATTACATCTATTTGCAATAATTCGACATCCTCTAATTGCAATGGGTACCGAGTGGACCATTCATTATGAGAGCTGGGTTCTTGTGAACCACTACTCATGAAACATGGGTCAATGAGTTTGACTCGAAAAACTACACGGTTGAATCCTGATAGCAATATCACTGTGGAAAATACCTCCTTATCAATCAAACTGTACGCATACAGGCTGTAGGAATACAAGTTACAGTATTGTAAATCCAACGGTATTCCAACTGGAAAAGCATCGCATAAAAAGTAGTAACCCTACGAGTTGTAAGTGTAGGGGAACTGTCACCAACCCTCACTGCATAATCAAAAAGAATAAGAAGTTACATACTTTAAAGATAGTTGAATTCAAAGTCAATTGCTACTGACGAAGTAGCGAGGAAGTAACCAAGAGGAAGGCTGGGGATGCCTAAATTTACAAGGGTATTTTAATTTAAATTAACAAAATTTTAGAATGCCCGCTAGCTACAAGAAAAATTATTTACTCAGGGATTATTGTGCTTTAACTTATTCTGAAATCAAATGCATACATAGAATGCAATGCTCATTTCAACGGTGAGATGTATTGAGAATATATATAGTGATACACGTACAGCATGAACGATGAGTGGAATAGTAGATGAATTTGTTTAAACACTGACAAGCTTCATAGCCTAAGCAAGGATCCATAAAATCCTTACCTGTAATTTATGCCCGCTGTGCCAATCATGCTTTATCAGAGTTTCTGCCCTTTACAGTATCACCATAGCCTTAATAACAACGAAAAATGTTGCAATTGTGGCCCTTTCTATATGATGGGTTCTGTTAGAATTTATAAAATAAAAATGATACACAAATTTAGTTTTCGTTTTAAGGAGAAAAATTCACAAAATTGAAAAAAAAACAATGGTAAGACAAAATAATTTAACGTCTCTGCAATATACATTTTACTTCAAAAATAAAATTACAATAGTGGGCCTACAAAAAAATACCTTGGAAAGCGACAGTTACTTCAACTGCAAAATTTCTCCAACACCAGCGGTAAGAGGAGTGGACGATTAACAGCCATTGCCTTAGTATGAAAGGGTTTGCATTGCAATAGGCATCTCGCGGTGAAGCAGCTTGAAACTGGTAGAACTAATTGGTTGAAGGTTCGGCCCTTCTTGGTTACAAAAAATAACCCAATGCCACTGGTGAAAGCAATATAGGGTTAGCAGCCATTGAATAATAATGAAAGGGTTTAAATTAAAATAGCGCATGAAGCATAAAAATAGAAATTACCTTCACCCTTCTGATGTTTCCTTTCTATCCTCCTGTCATAACCGCCATTGCCATTTCATTCTCAAGAAGGCCACTTGAAAAAGCAATGGAAATAGGCAAATAGGGAATACACACAGACACGAGCTACTTTAACCTGCAAGAAAAACCCCGAAAGTCGAGGTAAAATTAATACAGTGCGCAGGCTAGAGCTGGTACGGTTTTTATCGATATGAATGATCCTTTTATTTTCGTAAGTGACCCACCCCAGCACACTAATAGGGTTAATTATGAAGCGACGGACATGAGGGATGTAATAGGGTTAAAAATAGGTTGCCTGAAATAGGGTGACGCGTAGAGTAAATGGAAGAGCCACTTAGCATATCTCTCATCGCATTAAATATGTTGTTGTGTTTGAAATCTAGCAATGTATGGAAATTACGAAACAGTTGGAGAGTACAACGCGAATATTATTGAAGGCAATAAGAGATTTTCAAATGTATTCTAAAATTTTATATTTAAATTTTGAAGTTTTTTCTGGAAATTGTTTTTTTTGTAACATGTCTTTTTAAATAAAACAAGGCCATGTTGTTTGTGAAATACTAACGGGAAAGTTTTGTACTTGCATTTTGATCAATATAAGATTGTGGTGATTTCAATTGCTTAAAAAAATGCAAAAATAAATTATGAATAATGTATTCTTTATTGTAGCATGTGTTATGATGTTCATCAAAATTGAATGAGCCTTTTTGTATTTGTTAGTACAGAGGATCTATGAGAGGCCTATAAAAACTCCTTGGTTTTGGTCTATGTTACCAAAAACCTATATATGAAAGAATTATAGCTATTAACACATAAGTTTTCAAAAATCCTTGGTTTTGGTCTATGTTACCAAAAACCTATATATGAAAGAATTATAGCTATTAACACATAAGTTTTCAAAATAATCACTTTTTTGTCTGCGGTATGCAATTGTTAATAGGGAAATAAGGATAGAACCAGAAAAGATTGAGGTCATAGTGAATTGACCAAAACCGAGAGCTTTGTAGGGGCAATGTAATACTTGAGGAAGTTTGTGAAGGATTTCTCTTTCATAGCAATACATTTTAATGATATTACAAGGGTTAGAAGATGTTTTAAATGGGATAGAAACAACAAAAGGATTTTAAGGAAATAAAATACAAATTTAGGTGTATAATATGTTAGCTTTAACCATTTTGCAACAACAATTTGAGGTTGATAAGGGAAAATATGGTATTTTCATTTTATATAATAATTAGTATTTATAATATTTGGTAGGGGGTTAGCGGCACTAATAACTTGTTGAGAAATTTGAGGTCAAAATTATTTGACATTAGGGTAGATGCACCATACATAGTACTAAATTGTGACTAGTGGAATTTTGTGTGAATCTTAATTGGTTAACATAGTTGAGAAAACCATTGGTGTTTATGCATAAAGGACTACAATATAACTACACTAACATCCATGTAGATGGACCTTGGACTCCTAATACTAAAAATTATTTATGTTCCTCCACAAAGCAACCTAAAGCTACCACTCACCAACTTTTTTAAGCAAATGAATTCTTTCACTTTATCATTTCTTTGTCCTTTCAATAAATTTAAATTATGCCTTATCAATTGTCAAAATATCTTCATTCATGTGTTGTTCTTGTTAATCATTAGGGTATTTCCTAAAATAGATTTAAAGATTTAGTTTAAGTAGGACATATAGATAATCTTCTTGTTTTTGTTTTGGTTGGTAAAATATATATTTTATTGTTATATTATAATGTGAAAATACAAAATTGAGTAAATACATGTTTTTGAGTGATTGAAAACAAGACCCATCCACAACCCAACTATAGGGACACCAGAATTGTAACCCAACCTCGAGATGTACGGGTACTAATCGGGTGCATAAACGCACAGTCCAAAACAAGAATCAAAATCTACACTGCCCGATCCACCCACAAAGCAAAAAATTTCAACATTCTTTACATTTTCATTTCCGTAAAGAAACTAGAAAAAGAAGCAAACAAAAGACAAGGGGCACTGAACTACCCCAATTCAAAATATGTGTCCAGGACCTCAGCCATAAGCCTTATCACATCCTTGCACCACACCATGACCCCTCCCACAAAACCCACCACCACGACCATTTTCCCTCTATTGCGCCTCCATATTTGTCCATGCATTAGCCAACTTGAAATGGAAGAGGTTTGGGTTCATTTGTTCTTTGGGAATCCCAACAACGATGACCAATTCCTAATCATGCATATAATCTAGAAAGCGCCCAATATTTTTGGGCCTCTGCCTTCCTCTCTAAAATATTGCCAAGAGCCATGTGCAAAACAAATGAGTGCCAATGGTGAGGCCCACCCAGAAAACCAAGCTAGTCACCATGAGTGGCGATAAAACCTCACCCCAACATAGCACAAGCCGAAATCTCCTTCAATCCAACCCACCATTAAAACCTAACGCACCTTTCCACCACCCTTCTCTCGTGGGCTGAAATGGAAGCCCCATGCATAAAATAGGGAGGAAATATTTGTATTTGTGCGGAAACAAAACTTTGAAACTAGAAACTCAATTCCTAGGAGAGCCCAAACCAAACTGAGAAAGAAAGGGTCTCTTGTGGTGTAAACATTCTTCATCATTTCTTCTAAAACAAGCCCCCAAAATGCCATTTATTGTTTCAAATCCTTGAAGGAGAAGTTTGCTTCCATTTCCCCTGCAAGCCCAACCCTTTGGCGTACACTAGTGCAAAGTCAACAGAGACAGAAGATTTGCACTTTGAAAGTGAGAATGAGGGTGAATTTGTCTCAAAGAGCTTGTCTTGCATTCAATGCCCCTATATCGAAGTGAGCGTAATAATGCCACCCTACACCAAACTACCCCTTCATGAATGAAGCTAACATTAGCTGCCTCCTTTTATCCTTTTATCCCTTCTACCAAACCTCCACTACATTTGATCCAAACTGCTCAGCAAATTTCATTGCCATTTTAGATTGTTGATCTGCTAATGCATTGCCTTCATGGTAGATATGAGAAATTTTAAAGTTTCAGAAGTTGTTCAGCTTAGTTCAGATTATATTGACTATTTTATCAAGTTTCTAGACTTGTGCTCTGCCATTGGCAATCACATTGATAATCACTTGCGAGTCCCCTTCCAAATGCAATCTTTTTGCATGTAGCTTGTTTGCCTAATCCACTGTTAGAAGTGCAGCTTGCACCTCCACTTCATTATTTGAACCTTTTGCCAATTTCTTAGTCTTAATTGCTAAAATATTACCAGTAGTGTCTCGTTCAACACACCCAACACCCGAAGGCCTTCGACGCCCCATCAAAATTGATTTTTATCCACCCCATTTTAAGTTTACTCCAGTAGACCAAAGCCCTTACGTTGGTAGAGGGATGAGCCCCCAAAAACCCATTAGTGGGTGTAGATAATCTTCTTGTTACACCCCAAGTGATACTACCTATTTATTACTACCTTGTTTGGTTAAATTGCCTGAATATATGAATGAGTTTATGGATCTTTATATGAATGTGCTATATGAATCTTTATATGAATGAGTTTATGAATCTTTATATAAATGTGTTTCATTAATCTTGAATGGAAATACGATGAATGAATGATTGATGCAATTTTTTTTTTATAATGGTTCTAGTTATGAAATGTATGATGCATATGATTATGTTGTGATTGGCTAACTACTATTATGATGTGCTAAGTTGAGTGTAGTAACAAGTTTGAACCTCTAGAAGAGAGAGGAAGTGTCACTCAAGAGAAGAACTTGGTTTGGTAACCCTTAATGAACCTAACTGAGCATTCACACTCACACCCTAGTCGGTCTATGTCAAGTCAAGTTAATTTTGGGAAAAGCTAAATAATCTTTGGTTTAGATGTCAACGTCGTGATAATGAATGTGATTAAGTCTTGATGTCATGTGAAAGTCCTTCCTTGTGTGTTTATTGTTATATATGTACATGTCTACAATAGACTCATACATGTGAGTGAATACGTACATGAGTATACATAAGTAGACATACCTATGTATGCTCATGGATGGATTACACGTATGCATGGGAATACCGATTAAACTAAGGTGACATATATATGTGTGTGTGTATACACTTCGTGTACATATGTCAATCAATGGTTATGAGTATGAGTGTTTTTATAAAGATATTGAAATGATAATATGTATATGTATAAAGTAATATAGTGACATATATTTTTATATATAATTGTGTGTATATATATATGTGGATATTGTTATTCTTTATATATTTATATATGTTTGATAATCGTCAACTAATTTATTTGATAAAATTTATAAAATGAGTATATATAAATATATATTTATATATATGTGTGTATATATATCGATGGATATATATACATATATATAATATATATTGTGTATGTGTGAATTGTGGGAGTTAGTAAATCAATAATAAAACTCACAAACACCAATGAGACGTATTATATTAAAGATTTGAATCATAAACTAATCAAATGAAAGCAAAACAAATCCTTAGAAACATTCCATTGTTCTCTATTCTCAAGGATTTGTTAAACCATCTTGGCTCTCAAATTTTGTATGTGCACTATGGTTGTTAAAATGACAACTTGAGAAACGAGATGTTGTATAATGCAAGAAATCTAAGTTCCTATATGATAATGCATGATGCAAATGATAATGGTGATATTGACAAATGGATAATGGTGCTAGATTATGTGATACAAATGTTGCACAAAAAGCTAAAATGATTTTGCATATGCTCAAATATTAACCATTGATATGATAAACTAAAATGCAATTACAAACTAAGACATGATTCTAAGTTAGAATAATAAAACAATGCAACTTGCTAAATGCTAAATGATCAAATTCTAAATGCTCCAATGCTCCAAAGCTATTCTTGCATAATAAGTTTGCTAAAAGATGTGATGTTAAATGTTGTAGCAAAGGGTTGTATTTATAGGATTTTCAAAGCATCTTATGATGTGGCAGCGATCGATGGTCCATATTCAAACATGAGGGATGAGCAGTGGAGATGGAAAAATCAAGGAGGATGTTCCCTTGACCAGGGGCAACATGCCAAATGGATGAAGGAATAAAGAGTGTGAGAAATAAGCCATGTGTTAAAAGTTTGTTGAAAATAAATGTAATTTAAATATTAGTCATATTTAATTACATGTGACATTTGATGACATGGCCAAAAAGTGTTGTAGACATGTGACTAATTTTGAATTTGAAATTATTCAAAATTTATTGAGGAGATATTTAATTAAATAAAAACAAACTACAGTCATTTATTTATTTAATTAAATTTAGAAGAATGTGGTTTAGGTTGAAAATTTTAGAAAAGTGTGAACTATATAAATAAATTGAGAATTTATTTATAAGTAGATGAAAATAAAATGGTTTGTTAATTAAATAGCTAGTATTTAATTAATTAATTGCCTTGACCGATTTTAGGTGTATACATATATAATATATAAGATGAAAACAATTGTGATATTCATAAAGCGCAACAAATAACGCTATCATTAATAATGGTTAAGCGCTTAAATGAAATTTGGGTGCATGAATAAGGCACAGCCTTAGCGTTGCTTATTAACTCGCGTATATCAACATTAGACCAAGTCAATAGATTTGAGGGGCGTGTAGGAATGAAAGGCTACTGTGTAAACTTTGTAACAAAAAGTAAATACAATTTTTAAGCATTGAGGAAGAAGTCAAACCCGCACTTTCTCATAAGGTGCCCATATATGAAATGTAGCACCAACTTAGAATAGAATGTAATGTATAAGAAGTCTGTGAGTTGCACATAAGCTTGATGAAGCAATATTTTAGCCTTGAGACTCAATCAAGAGCAAACTTGGTAGAAGCATGAGAAGGAATTCAATTAAGGAAAGTTGTTTTTGAGCTTCATGTTCATTTGACTCAGTAAAAGAGTCTTGTCATCCCTTGTAATAAGTCAACTCAACCATTTAAATGGAGAGGATTGCTATGTGTTGCAAACCTATAAGTTAGTTTGATGAGCTGTTGCATGAGGATAGAAAGGTGGCAAAAATATTAACTTGTTTGTAGCCTTTGGTTGCTCACAATTTAGTATAATAGAGGTGCTCATTCTACCAATTGCTACACTTTTTCAATTCGATTATCTTGTGAAATTATTTTGTTGTGATTTTTGAGCTAGTGAGTTGAGAGCTTGAGAGTTTGAGAGTTGTATTGTTATTTTGCATTGAGATTGTTGAGAGAATTAGTGAGAGGTTAGAAGAGGGAATTGAGTTGATCTTAGAGGAAGTATCGAGCGAGCTTGAGGAATGGAGCTAGGAAAGGAGTTATATCACTTGGAGCATTATATAGGCATGCTAGTTTCTATACCTTTGTCATTTATGTTGGAAAGGTTAAATATTTTTGTTTACTATGTTAGAAAAGAATGATTTTCAATATGTTGTGATGTTTGTACATGATTTCATGTTTCTTGGTTGTTCATTATGTTGTAGAACCTTTTTTATTGGTTATACTTGTATGTACCCTATATATGGGAGTTCGTATGAATGCAATGTATTTACACTGTACATAGTTGTCATCACTATATGCAAGATGTCTATACTAAACATATGTAGCATAAAGTAAGAAGTTGCTAGAATCACTTTGGTAGTAAAGTTCTTTTGTTATAAGTTGTTAAGAGGGTTATTCTTGGGATGTGTTTGATCCATGGGAAAGGGGGCAACCTAGATATAAAGTATGGATGGTCATAAAACCAAATTGAGCTAGGAAGGTGGGTGAGCATGTGATGTTCACTCTAAATCTAGGTGATGAATTCTTTGGCCAAAGTAGTGTAAGTAGCCACTGTTTACACTATCAATTCACTATGATCTAAGTTTGCATACTAGACAAGGATATTCATACATGTAGGTTGTAGCCATTGTATGTCAGTTATAGATATGTAGGACACAACACCATGCTCAAAAAAAGGCTAAGGTTATGAGGTTACCAAACCAATCTCTTTGTCGAAGGGTAGGGCCATCTTACCAGTTTGGTAAATGTGCGGGGGACTGCAATAAGTCCATGGTTGGTGGAAAAGCACTTGAGTGGTGCTTCTCCTCATAAATTTGGCGGCCAAAATTTGAGGAAGATATTTTGGACCATTTGTACTTTATATTTTAAGAAGCTTGTTATGTATGTAAACTTGTATCTATCTCTATGGGAATTTTAAATATGAAATATCATATGGAAAATGTGTATCATCAATACTTATATTAATGAAAGGAATTCATTTGTATGCAATGGGAAAGTTTGAAATATTTTTCAAATATGCGTTTATTATTCAAAGGAAAAGAAATTTTTTATTTCTCTTAAAGGTTAGATGCATAAACTATTCACTTATGGGTTAAACATTGAAAAATTACTGTGTAGAACAATGGGCATGTTACACTTCTTGAAAGGGAAGAAAATGAGTCATGTAGATTAGTCTTTCATTTCTAGGTTATTGATTTATCTTTGCTCTTTTTAAATGTCGATTAATATAATATATTTTTAATTGTATTTTTATTAGTAGCCAAGGTTATTAAACGAAAAAAGTGTACTAAGAATAAATAAAGATTTTATTGTCCCCTCTCTCCAACATATTGTGTACATTCTATTTTCCTTTATTAGCTCGATACAACTCACCTTCTTCAAACTTGTACTAGTTCAACAAACCAACTATACATTCAAGGAAAAGTATTGGTACACTAGAAATATATTGTACTCTAGTGCTTAGAATCAATCTATTGTTCTATAAAATTATGTAAATTAAGCAACTTATCATAAGACATAAATATTAGAATTAAGACTCTCATATTGGAAGTTCATCTTGGTTTTTATCTTCGATGGTGGGTAGTTTAACCCATTCCATAATTTTTTTCTTATAAGCAATACTTTTTCTCTTGCCACTTTTGTATAACCCTAGTTATATTAAGAATGAAAATATCATTTTTGTTTACAATTACAATAAAAAATAAGATTACAATTGATAGTGAAATATTAAATTAACCTTTATGATCTCCAAAAATCTCTATAACTTACAATTAAAATATTTAGCATACATAACTTCTTAACTATCTTGTTAAAACCTACTAAAAATAAACTATCCAAAAAAATCCAATTATTAAAATATACCAAAAACTAGCTTCAAAAAGATTGTACAAACACTAGACTATATCAAATTCCTTACAATATCTTCACCTGAAACTATTTTTAAAAATTATTGTAATAGCTTCAACCAAACAATTACATTTAAAACAACCTTATTTTTCTTATTTATCAATTGAAAAACTTGACAATTAATCAATTCTTACGAAAAAATTTGGAAGTTGAATTATTGTTCTAAGTTGCAATGTTTAATGGCCAAAGCAAGCATTCAATGATTGGTGAGAGTGAACCGGTGCACCTTCGTTGGATTGAGACTTCCTATCCTACGAGTGATTTCAAGGTTGTTTTTATATATAACATAGATTTAGCTATGCTAAATGTCAATTCCTTTAGTTTTCTTTTTACATGTGTATATCAACTACTTGTTCAATAAAGTTAGAAAAATTTGAAGTCCTCATCATAGAATAAATGAGTAGATGAAGAACCCAAAAACATATCAAATCTACAACTAGATTATTAATGTGATTGAAAGTAAATAATTGATGAAAAAATAAAAAAAGCAATTAATATTAGTTTCAAAACACAGATAAAAACCAGTTGAAGGAAGGTGATAATGTACATTATAACATGAATACCATCCTCATCATTGGGGTCTTGAAGGAAGTAAGTAGACTATGGGATAGGAGATGCAAAAGGAATTGCATATAAGGCCTTACCCATCCCAAAATCTATAGCATGAAAGAGAGTGTGTCTGCAATTAGAGACAAGAGTGAACTCTCTTAAGGAAGGGATTTTTTAGGAACATCCAAGGCTCTCAGATAACATCTTATGTATTCATTTGTAACAAAATCCTTGGCCTTCCTGATCTTATCTACTATGATGTGGAGGCCTTGTTTTTCGAGAGCTTCCACTGTGCAAGTGACTAAAGCCATGACATAGGCATTTCCACTGAACTCTCTTGGAAATGGTGGAACAAGGTGATTCCTTGCATCCATTATGAATTGTAGGCACACTGTAGTTGCACAACTCAAATCGAATGCTCCAACTCTTGCTTGCAATCCTGGTAGGTTATAATTAGACTTGTTAAAACCTACATAGCTTTAAAACTAGTTATATAATTATATTAGGCACAATCAAGTTAATGTTCGAGTAATGTATGACAAAACTAATCAAGGTATTCTTTGAAACTAATTTGTGTTCAAATTTATATGATTTTGTAGATTCAAGTTTTTTCAACATGCAACCCAAACAATCTTCATAAGATAATTAAATAGAAATTTTGAACAATTAAGCAAAATAACATTCATTGTTATCCAATTATAATATGTGAACAAATCTATGTCTACTTTTAGAAAGTAAAAAAGGTCAAGAGGCATTTAAATTGGACATATAGAAAGAAAGGAAAAATAAAAAGTTTTGAGTTAGGAGAATGGATTCAAGAAAAAAATTGTGAGATTAAACAAAAAAATTTAAAATGTTAATAGAATAAACCAAATTGTATAAAAGGTTAAATACCTAGTTCTTGTCCATTTTATTTTTTAATATATAAATTAAGCATTTATTAAATCCATAAATATACACTATTACACATTGATATTAGACACAACTGCTTGTATTTATAGTTATAACTTGAGCGATTTAAGAAAAATGTCAAACAATAATATTAGACACTATTAAACATATGGCTTTGTTTTATTGGTTCATAGTTTTGGTTAAAAGTGTTTATTAAACATATGTTTAAAGTGCACTGAAAGCTAGAGAATGATATTAGACATAGATAACAATTATAATTATGGCCATATGTAGTCTTGGTTCACTCCTTTCTATTTATAGTTAAGGTATTGTTTTCCTTATTTTAAAAATTAAAAAAATCACCATCTCACATCAAAAAAGATAATGTCTCAGTAATTTTTCAAAACAGAGTTCATGAAGACAAGGGACACTACTATTTTGTTATTCAAAAATAAAATTTAACAATGATGAATAGTTTACATAAGCTACTTCTGCATTTACTTATACAATGAAGGTCATTTATAACATGGGCCTTAAAGAACTCATGATTGGACCCAAGAGAAAGATCTATAAAAAATTAGAAAAAAGAATCAATATCAAAAACTTTCAACAACAATGCACAATAAAATAAATAATTTGAAAATAAAATCAAACCAAAAATTTTATACCCATTACAATTTTGTCCCTAGCATAGAAGTGACTCCCATGGAGATTTGCAATACATGAATTAAACATTTATTTTTTATAAAACATAATCTTAATGTTCCTCACTACTAACAAAGGAATTTTAACCACTCTGCCCCAACAAAATAAAAATAGACGCTAAATCAACTGTGTGGAGCGACACCCTCAACATGCTTATTAATTAGAGCTTCCATATTCTCTATAGGTTTAATCACTAGAACTATTGCCACTCTCTTACCACTAGACTCCAAAATTATATCAATATAGGTGGCATATTTCCTCTCAATTCATGCCTCAAAATCATATTCCATGTCTCTACAGTAGCCACACCCTACACACATCCAACCCACTATGGTCGCCGCCACTCCCAAAATCATTATCACCACTAAAACAACTATCAACATGCCCATATAACCTCTAGAAGTTGATCCATGTCTTGCCACATCTGAATATGTTCATCAGGTCCTCCTATTGTTGATGGTGTCTATTGCATACAATAAGGCATTGATGTGATTATCACTAGCCCATACAAAATAATTTATATTAAAATCTCAACTAACACATACGAAGATGGTAACAGTAATGATAATAATTCTTGAAACTATATAGAGCTCACATACCCACTTCATAAATTTTCTCTGCTATGTCCAAACCCCTACAAGCGCTTTTTAACAAATCTTAAAAACGGTTCAACATAACTAAATAGTCTAAAATGATCTTCATGCTGAAACCCTCTCACCTTTGGTTATCTCACGTTTATTAATTTTTCACCAACTAAATTAGCTTTAATTGCATTATTTGGAGATTTTGGCGGCCACATGTCATTGGTTTTAGCCTTATTATAAGTTTTTGTGCTTCCTCTTACTTCGCAACAAAATATATCGTCCAATAAGAATGGAAAAAAATTATTTGTTTACTTAATATGTAAAACAAATTATCGGTTTGAATTATTTATATATTACAAACTTTGAAACTAATTTATTTTGGAAAAAAAAAAAATTATTGGCTTCAATAAATAAATTTAATCGCTAGTTAAAAATTGCCCCCTTCGCTATAGTTCCATGACAATAACTAACAAGTGATAGATAGTGCGTCTAATTTTTGTAGTAAGGTGTAATATGGTAGTTGATTTGAAGTACCAACCTATCTATATTATAAAACAATCTATATAAATTAAGTCAAAATATATCGTTGTAGAAGTGTTTATCTTTATTATAATATAATATAAATATTATAAATAATCAAAATAATAGAAATAACACAAATATTATATTATATTAATATTATTAATATATTATTCTTATTATTATTATACTAATGTTGTTATTATATTATTAATATATTATTTCATTTTTATTACATTATATTATTTTTATTTTTATTTTATTATTAGCATTATATTAATGTTAGCATATTAAATATTGTATTAATGTTTTTGATAAAATAAGCAACATTTATAGGGTGTTATACCCTTCACACAGAAAGCCCAAAGGGCCAAAAAGAAGCTAGTTCAAACTAGATCATGAAGTAGAAGAAAAATAAATAGAAACAACTAATTGACAATTGAAGAACAACAAACTAGGATTAGACAACCCTAAAACTAGAGGGACCAACTAACTCCCTGAACCCAAGGCCATGAAGAAGCAACAGAATTGGGGAGTCCCTTCTTCCTCAACACAACTAACCAGGAAGACTCATAATCAAAATTCATCGAGCAGGGCGAGGGGAGAAAATCCACAACAACCACCTCCGACGAGGAGCCACCACACAACAAGGGAGCTGGCAGTGAAGAAGAGGAGATAGGAGTGATCAAAAGACCAATAGAGTCATTTAACAAGGGATAAGCATAAACTGACTAAACAAGGAAATATTCTGCAAAAGGAATAGCCAGAAGAGGAGCTAGGAAAGGCTCTGACTCCAAGGGGGATACAAACAAGGGAGGGTCACCCTCATTAGAGGAACAATTTGAAGAGGGGGAGCCAACTGTGAGATGGTCTGAGAGATCAATCTTCCACCAAGTAGTAGCACCCTTGCGATGAGAAAGAGGGAAACTAGAGACCAGGTGACTAATAGAGAAACATCTCCTGCAACAAAAGGGGAGCCCCTCATAGTCCAAAAGTTGCTTCAAAGGTCTGTCCTCCACCATCAAGACCACATCACCATGGAGAGGTTTGGAGATATCCAAATCGATTAGAATACGAGCAACCGTAGTATGCCCAAGATCCTGAGACGTAGAATCCACCTTCAAGAAACTACTAATGGTGTTGCCAATAGCTTCAAAACAAGAATCCTCCCAAAAACGGAGAGGGAGATTCAACAGTCAAACTCAAACTGGTCTAATATTTAGAGGCTCTGTAAGAAGATTGAAAGAGTAGGACTAAGGTCAGATGAATAGCGAATGAACCACCCAATCCACACATTGTCCAACACTCTATCATGATCATCTTGGGGAGAAAAGGTTGTAAAGAAAAAACCTCTAACATTGGGATAGAGGTCAATCGGTCCAAAAACAATAGACTTCCAAGAAATGGAAACCCACTCACGGAGATCAAGAAGGGAAGGCCACAAGTCATTAAACCTGCAGACCACACCCTAACGAATATAGAACTCCTCATTCTCAACAACCTCAGGCCCACATACCACAACAGGGGAGGCTCGGGCACAAGGCAGGGGATGAACCCTAACCAAAGCAGAAGGGATCTAGGCACGAGCAACATTAGAAAAAGATTTTCATTTGCAGTCAACAGTCACAGGAATGGCCATAGAACAACCAACATTGACCCCAACTCCAATAGAAGGACCACTAGAGACAGGGACAAAAGGCTACACCAAGGGAACTGCTCCCAAACCCAACTACATAGCATCCCAAATGCACTCCACCACAGTAATAGAGGCCTTGCCCAAACCTTGCAAAAAAACTTGATGAACACTCACGCCCACCCAATGAGTGCAAGCACCACCACTACCAAGCTCTGTAAAGGCCCTCAATTGGACATACATAGAAGAGGAAGTTCACTTTGCAATCTGCAAACAGTCTGCATTTTCCTGTTGCCCTCTCCCACCCAACGACATTTCAAAAATTGTGTAATACTTTGTATTTGTATTAATGTTAACATATTTTATTATAATAATATAATACTAATATATTAATAATAATATATTATTAACAGTATAGTTAATAACTCTAATAAATTAATATTAAATGGTTTATATTTATATTCATAATATCCCTTATACCCTAATTCTATCTCTCTGCCCTCTACACTCTACCCTTAACCCTTATACCCTCTATCCTCTACCGTTTATCTCTCTCCCACTCCCTTCATCTTTGTCTCTCTCTCAACTCTCTCCCCTTCCTAATCCTTCTATCTCTCCCTCCCCCTACCATTTATCTTAACCCTTATACCCTAATTCTATTTCTCTCCCCTCTACCCTCGTCTCTCTCCTCTACCCTCTCTCTCTCTCTCAAGTTTCTCCCTCATACTCTCAACTCTCTACTCACTCCTTTTGTCTCTCTCCCCTCTACCCTCTACCCTTAACCCTTATACCCTAATTCTATTTCTCTCCCCTCTACCCTCTACCCTTCATCCTTATACCCTCTAACCTCCACCCTATATCCCCCTCCCACTCCCCCCCTCTCTCTCTCTCTCAAGTCTTTCCTTCCTACCTCCTCTCCCTCTCTCGACTCTCTCTCTCACTCATTCACTCCTTATGTGTCTCTCCCCTCTACCATCTACCCTTAACCCTTATACACTCAACTCTTATACCCTAATTCTATCTCTCTCCTCTACCCTTAGCCCTTATACCCTCTATCCTCTACCCTTTATCTCTCTCCCACTCCCTCCTGTCTATCTCTATCTCTCTCAAGTCTCTCTCCTCCCCTCTCCCTCTCTCCCTCTCTCAAATCTCTCACTCACTCACTCCTATCCTTCTCAAGTTAGGTTGCCAAGTTAACTTTCCACCCACTAGCTTTCCAATTCGGTGAAATTGGCAATGTAGTGGCCTGTTTGGAAAAATGGGTCTAAGAAGTGGGGTGTCGGGTGATTAACATCACTAGGAGACCCCATCACATCATTGGGAGACCCCACTTCTTGGACCAAGTTTTTCAAACAGGCCACTACATTGCCAATTTCACCAAATTGGAAAGCTAGTGGGTGAAATTGGCATCCTAACTTGGTCTGTTTGAAAAAATGGGTCTAAGAAATGGGGTCTGGTGGTGATTTATTTCCAAATTGGTGAAATTGGAAATGTAGTGGTCAATTTCTTTGAAAAAATGGGTCCAAAAAATGGGGTCTCCCAGTGATGTAATATAAACTATAGAACCCCAATCCTACACCTACACAAACATAAGAAACAAACATAATGTTAGATCAAATACAAGTGAGAATCAATATTCCCCATGAAATTCATTTGCAAAGCTTAAATAGGAAAGAAAATGAAGAAAATGAACCAAGAAAGTAAGGAAATCCTATTTTAAGATGCAAATTCTCAATCCCATGGGGGATTTGGTGCCAATTTGATGTGGAAATTGGCCCTTTCCCAACTCCTTTGATGCAATGTTGATGAGTGATCCACTTTGTCGAAGATTCAATTGAGCTCCATGATGAAAAATTTGCATAACCTAGCTAATACCTTGATAAAATTGATTAAAATAGATATGCTTGAGGATGAAATTGAGTGTAGTAGACTTGCTCAAATTGTGGATGATCAAAATGAGGAGAGAAGCCTTTTATTCATAGAAAGACAAGATGGAGGAATGAGAAAAATGGAGCAATGTGGGATCATTCAACATCCAATGGGCAAGTGCCACTTGTCAAGATGTGAATGGAGGAAGCTTGAGCACATTTTGATGAATGTGCATAATAAATGAAATTAGGTGGAATTTGAAAATTATGAAATGAAATGTTAGAGGGGAAAAAAATGACTTAAATGCCACTTGGCTCAATGCACAAGGACATGTAAGAGGGAATGAATGTCTTGTTGGAAAGACAAATCCACTTGGAGGAATATTCCCCTAAATATGCCAAGATGAAAGAAAATGGGGATTTAATAAATCCATTAAATGTATTTTCATGTGCAAGTGGCAAAATCTAGAGGAATTAGATGATTAAGATTAAATTAATCAAGATTTTATTAATTTAATGAGGGATTAGATGATGTGACCATTTGATTTAGATTTTTGGCTTGATTTAAATCAAAGTTTAGAAGAATGTGATTTAGATTTTTATTAAATAAAGATTTTGATTTATTTAATCAGAGAGGGTGATGTTAGATTCAATCAAATAAGGTTTAATTTATTTAATTTAATAAGATGACTTTAGAGATTTAATCAATAAAATGGATTATTTAATTAAATAGAGACTAGAGGGTTAATTAAATAACTTTGATTTATTTAATTAACAAGAGAGAGTGACTTAATAAGATAAATGATGATTTATTTACTGAAGGGATGAAGAGTGATGATTAGCTACAAAGATGATTTGGGATGAAACGGTGTTAATAATCAGGATCAAGTGTGATTGGTACATTTTCTGTGTCTACATTTTGCCCCTCTTTGAAGCAAAGTACTTGTTACGTTGTTTCAAAGAATAAACTATCTTGATCAAAATTCAATTTTTTTTTAATTTTCAAAATTGCTCTACTGCTGCCCCAATGGATGAATTATGTTGACATACTACCCCTTCGAGAGATCGGACGAAAATTTAGATTTTTGGTTGATCTCGCGAAAAAAGAGGACAATGTGTCTGGCAGGTCCATAAAGGCTCCAAGATGCCAAAAAATGAGACAAAACGTGAAAAAATGGTGCAAAACGGCCCTTGGTTGGGCAAAAATAGGATTGGGGGATCAAAACCCTAACTGGATAGCTAAACGGAGTCAAAAAACCCTAATTCTTAGGCTTAAATAAGCCTCGAGGGGCCATTTCCAATTCATTTGCACATTTAGCCCTTTGAGATTTTGCATTTTTTAGCTCTAACCCCTTCATGAGATGGCACAACGATAGCTTCCCCGACACATTTCAGATCACGTACACACACACCAAAGGCTACCTGGCACTCAACCACCGGTGAGTCAACTTGACCTGACCTTACTTTTTGATTTTTGTGTGCATTTATTAGCTTAGGAATTTAGGTCTCTAGTAGTGGTCCAATATAGTGCCACTTGAAAGTCTCTTTCAATGTCGTGGGGCCTCAAATTGTGTCGTAATCATGAATAGCGACATCGTGACACAATTTGGAGTTAGGGTTCAAACTTCAAACTAAGCCGCATATGAAAAGTGTGTCGCGACAGGCCTCTTTGCAAATTAGGGTTTAGGGCTAAATTGGGTCGCACCTCAAACTATGACGTCGCGACAAAGTTTAAGGGTTAAATTCTCTTAGCAGTGCAATTTGGAACTTTCAAACTATGTCACACCCATAAACAACAATGCACAAGTTGTTTCGGGTACGCTGAGACAAACCAGGATTATGATTTTTGATGAATTTTAACATAGTGGCTTTCTTAATGCAGGAGGAGGTGATGATCCTTCATTCACGCGAGCACAAGTCCTGGGAGCTTTTCGACATTTTGCAGGGTATTCCCGAGTGACAACAAGAGCATTAGGGGCAATCAAACTTTGGTACATTGCTTACGCACCGCCCGTGAGGACTCACTTGGGGATGATGACAGTGCTTGTAGAGCTATGGCACAATGAGACATCCTCTTTCCACCTTCTGATAGGTGAGGCCACAGTCACATTGGAGGATGTGGCAGATACTCAAATTTCCCATCCACGGAGAGTGCGTGATATATGATGTGGATGTCGGGAGGGAGGCCTACTACGACGTGATGGGCCTTGATGAGATTGTCTTTTGTGAGGGTCATATTGAGCTAGAGTGTTATAGGTTCATCATGTCACCCTTTCTATTTGGTTATAGCAGCTATCATATTAGGTCTTGTTGCACCAGATCAATGGGGCTGATACTTCAGTCCAAGATGTGGGCTCACTTGGGAGCACATGGTCTGACGACGAGTATGCTTTACATGGGGGCCAATACTGTTGGCCTCATTGTACAAATATTTACATGAGTTCACATACATTGACGATAGAGCCATCGAGGCAGGGGTCACCCTCCATATCTGGGCTTGGGAGCACATTACTATTCTTCATTCAAGAGTTGTTCCAGTCGATATGGAGCCAAATGATCCAGTTGTTTAGCGATACAGAGGAGGTGTCTCTTTCACACACATGGGACAACATGAGATTCCCCACTGGAGGAGAGTCCTCGATGATAGGCGAGATTTCACATGGAAGCCATATCTTGGATGGCCCGCATGGTATGATGATGTGCAACAACTCTTTTTCGCTCGACAGGACAGACTCATGCAGGGCAGGCAACACACCATGATTGAGAGATACTTGTTGGGTTGCATGTAGAGATAGTTCAGGGAGCCCCAGGATAGGCCTGATGATTAGTATGTTGTAATATTTTCATGTACAATAAGTTAGACATCATAGGGTCAATACATACCCGCAGCTGAGGCGGTGCAGAGTTTTATGCAACTGGTGGCTAGGCCATGGCCATATCATTAGGGTCAGGTAGATGTAGGTACTACCCAGGCATATGGAGATTGGTTTTGACCACCTCTTAGATTGACGATTCTAGGCACACCATCTTTACGGTGTAGGGCCAAAGGCAAAGAAGTAGGTCGAGGCTAGGACCAGAGAGGCCGAGGGGGCAAAGATGGAGACAAGGACGGAGATGGGCCACCACATTAGCTAGATCAGGGCAAGGGCCCATAGGATCAACCCCACCAGGATGCCCCGAGACAGGACTAGGACTAGGACCAGGGGCAATAGGATAGACGGGATGGGCAGTATGGGCATGATGGCCAACCACCATGGGATCAAGGACCTCCACCGCTGCCTGATCAAAGAGACGCTCAGATATTACAGCTACATGCTCAAGTGGCAAGCTTATAGGGACAGGTGGTTGCCTTGATGGCAAAGAGATACCAGCTGAGATAGGATAGAGATTAGGTTGTCAAGCAGAGGCAGGTTGTAGAGCTTAGGGCTACATAGGAGATGGGTCACTGACAACAAATCGAGAGCATGTTCGCCTCCTTGTCCTAAAGTTCAGTGTCATTACGTGCATATAGGGAGGTAGTCCAAGAGGTGGATTATTATAGAGTCCACTACCATTAGGTCGTGCCCCAAGCGTCCTGTGTCCTAGATTATTCTTAGCAAACAGGATATAAAACCCCTGAGGACCACAGAGAGAGACAACCTGGCGAGGCCAAGGGCAACCGGCAAGGTTAGCTGACTTCTTTGATTAGAGTCAGGATTCTTTTTGCGCCCCATGGGCCATTGTACTTTATGTATTTGATACTCACTTGATCCGATTTGTACCATGACAATGTATATTTATTTTGACGATATATGAGATGACATGATTCGATCATGTATGATGCACTCTATTTGATTTATGCATTATGGATTTTACCTCTATATGTGATGTCATGATTCTATCTTATGTATGCCGAGATTATTCTATATGTTGTCTATGTGATGATGATGCTATGCGATGATGTTATGTGATGCAATGATTTATGGATGCATTTCTTTTTCAGTATCTTTCCTTATTCACTTTTTATGATGATGTATGCAAAATGTTATGATGTGCAAATGCTTACACTAACAAATCTATATTATGCATTTAAATGGATGATGATGATAAAATGTATGAGATGCAATCTTTTCCATTTTTTATTATCTTTCCCATGTATGATATGATGATGTATTTATGGTTGTTATGATGATGCACATGATATGCTACGATGATGTATTTAATGATGTGTATGAAATGATGTATTTAATGATGATGTAATGATGTGTATAATGATGCATATATTATGATATGATGCATATGATGTGATGGATGTTCATAATGCATATGTATATGATGCACATGATATGTTCTTTATGATTATGCGATGGATGTTTTATGAGGTATGTGATATGAGTTTAATGATGCATATGGGATGATTGCTTTTATGCTTATATAATGAATGCATATGTATGGTTTATCAGATGCTTAGGATAACCAATCTATATTATGTAATAATGTAGGTGATATGATAAATATTTACTATATGATATGGTATGTGTTATGTAGTATGTTGATGGCTTGTGGATGTAGGATGAATGCATTGGTGATAATGATTTGCAATTAACTATCATGGTACCATTTTAGTGTAGAAAGAAGATAGAAGAAAGAAAGAGGATCCAACAAGACACGAGATGATGATGATGATGATTTGCTTGCCGAGGAGTTGGGATTTTAAAAGGGCCAATTACCTTATGTTTGATAATACACGTAGGCACGATGCATCAAGGTATAAAGAACCATGATGGCATTACACTTAGTGTGATGGAATTTGACTTGACAATTAGATAGGAGTACTCTTGTTCACACCTAGCATATGAAACCTTATTTTCAATGCAGTTCAAATATTACAAATATTTCAGGCCAAAACATAGAAAAGAAAGCCTTCCTATGTGGTCAACAAGACACCTAAAACACCCTCCCTACACCCAAACAAAGCACACATGACCGAGGTTATATTACAAGAATATTCAAAAAGCACAACAGATGAAAAGATAATGATCGTTGCCCCATTCCTTTCTCTCTAAATCTTGTCATTTGGGATATCATCGAGAGGTCATTGAAATGAGCGCAAAAATATAAGTCAACAGATAAAGATAAAGTAAACAAACAAGCTAATTTTCTTCAATACTGCTAGCCAAGACTAAACTATGACGATGCTTGATGTTGATGTCCATTGTAGGAAGAATGCATCCTAGGACATGATGATATCAGATGATTGATTTAGGACTGATTGGATGATAGGCTATTGATACAAAGAGTTGACCAACTTGCTTATGTATTGACCCAGGCTTGAGACTTTGATGTTTTGAATTTTCACTTTTGATTTGCTAGACTTGTTTTCGATTGTTTTACCAAAGGTTGAAGGTGACGATTGTTTATTATGAGTGATGTGTATTGCAGGTGAGAGCGAGATGAGATGGATGGATTTTTCAAATATTTGGATGTTTTTGATATTTTTTTGAAATGTTTTGAGGTTGTTTTTGGTATTTTCAATATTTTACAAATGTTTTGATTTTTCAAAATTTTAAATGTTTTTGGGGTTTTCTGAGATTTTAACCAAGAGACTAACATAAAGACCTATCTTAGGGGCCTTGGGGGCTAATCAACAAATTATCCTTGCCTATGTTATACACACAGAGACCACGTAGTTCAATTGATACAAACTCAATTATTGATGAGATATGAACAAATGGATTGCCAATTTATTATGGCAAACTCTTAAAGGACTGACCTAAGTGTCTCGATGGATGATCAAAAATCAAAATTACCTACGTTCAAAGCTCAGAGATGACGTAGTTCGACAAGACTACTCTTATTTTTTACCTTTTGATTGACTTTTAACCTATTTTTTGATTTTTTGATTTTATGATGTTTTTAGATTTTCTGATTTCAAGAACATACAGGAATTCGATCCGATGAGAACATCCCCCAGTGGGAAACAATAGACTACTCCAATAGAGGCAGGACAAACTAACCTTGAGAATGGGCCGAGTAGTACTAGGGGGATCATGACACGAACACAGGACCAAGCTATGATGCGGATGTCGAACGGATGATGGATGGGGATATGGAATGTGATGGATGATGGAAGCATAATGGATGGATGATGTAGAATGAGTCATGAAGATCTTGGTGGATGGAAAGTGCTATTTACACAAGGCGCCTATTTTCCAAGTTTTCACCAAGGTACTTGCCCCAAGTGCCACCAAAGTGGTTTTCACTGGAGGGCAATTTTTTTTCTTTACTTTTTTGATCTTTTTTTAAATTTTTTTGTTGTCACCATGACACTTGTTTGCTAGGTTTTCATCAGGGTGACCATTTTTTAAGGATATTTTCTTCTTCTTTTTTTTTTTGGTTCTATACCTTGCTAGATCTTAAGCATAAAACTTTTTGAGATGGGAGTTGTTCATGGGCTCTTGCAGAGGTTCTCCTTCAAGTGTTGATAACTGATATGCCCTTGACTTATAGCTTGTTGTAGTGACGAATGGTCCCAGCCAGTTGGGTTCAAATTCGCCTTTTCCATTTGGATTTGGGGTGTTCTTTTGCTTCTCCTTTAGCACAAGTTCTCCAACTTGGAAGGTCCTGCTCTTGATCTTCTTGTTATAGTTCCACTTGAGTCAGTTCTGATACACCTGTAGATAGTTCAAGGCCTCCATTTGTCATTCGTCTAGTAATTCTAGTTTGTTTAATCTTGATACCCAATATTCCTCATCCATGATGAGGTTTTGCAATGATATTCTTAGTGACGGGAGCTCGATCTCAATGGGTAATATGGCTTTTGATTCGTAGACCAGGGAAAAGGGGGTGGCACTTATGGGTGTGCAAATACTAGTTTGATAGGCCTAGAGGGCATGATTTAGTTGGAGATGTCAATCACAACCAACTTCATTGATTATTTTCTTAAGGATTTTTATAATGGTCTTGTTTGTAGCCTTAGCTTGGTCATTCCCTTGGGATAATATGGGGTGGAAAAGAGATGTTGGATTTTGAATTTGTCGCATAAGTCACAGACATCCTGATTTTTGAAGGGTGTCCCATTATCTAAGATAATGGCTTGTGGGACACCGTAGCGGCACATTAAATAATTCAGGATGAATTTTAATATCTGCTTTCTAGTAATGTATGTCATTGGTATAGCTTCCACCCACTTTGTGAAGTAATCAATGGCGGTAATGATAAACTTGTGGCCACTAGATGAGGTGGGGGTGATTTTCCCAATGAGATCGAGCCCTCGCTATGAAAAGGGCCATGATGTGACAATCAGATGGAGCTCTTGAGTTGAAGCATGGATGAGGTCCCCATGCTGCTGACATTGTAGACACCTTCTGATGTAATCATGTGCTTCTCTTTCCATTGTAGCCCAGTAATACCCCATCCTCAGTAGTTTCTTGGCCAAGGTCATACTACTTGAGTGTGAACCACATATGCTGTTATGCACCTCAATTAAAGTGGTCAACACCTCCTCAGTGTTCAGACATCATAGCAAGGTTCCTTCTATGCTCCTACGGTAAAGGGTTTCTCCTATGATGACAAACCAGGATGCTTTATTGATAAAGGTTTTCTTAAATTTTAAGGTTATGTCAGTTGGGAGGACTCCTATTCTCATATAAGTGTATATATCATGGTACCAAGGATCACTAAGACCAACAATTTTGCACACAAATTCTAACTCTCGTACCTCAAATGCAGGCACAGAAAGTTGTTCTACTAGGAATTCATGCTTTAGGGAATTGTGAGGGATATCCAATAGGGATCCAGCTATTGCCATGGTGTTTGTCACTCTATTATTTGCTCTAGGTATCTGCTCGAATGTGACCTCAATGAAGGACTCCTTAAGACTTTCCACTAATTTCTTGTATGGAGTTAGCTTGTCATATTTAGTTTGATACTCATCATTCACTTGATTGATTATTAGTTGTGAATCCCCATAAACCTTGAGAGCCATGATATGCCACTACACTACTATTATAAGTTCTATGGTTAGAGCCTCATATTTTGTGATATTGTTTGTGCAGGGAAATGCCAACTTGTAGGATCTTGGTATGCAGTCTCCCTGTGGAGTGATGAAAAATACCTCGGCTCCCAATCCATGCTGCATGTAGGAGCCAACAAAGTACAACTTCCAGTGGTCTGATACATTCAAGTTGAAGATGGATTCATTAGGGAACTCTAAAATTAGTGGAATCTCTAAGTACATTGGCGCTTCTGCCAATTGGTCTAAAAATAGCTTACCCTTTGATGGCCTTATGTTCCACGTACTTAATGTCATATTCTGATAGGATCATGACCCACTTGGCCATCCTTCATGTGAGCACTTCCTTGAAAAGTAGGTCCTTGAGTGGGTCTATCTTGGCAATGAGTTTGATTTTGTGCATTAACATGTAGTGTCTGAACTTCTATGAGGCAAACACCACTGCTAGACAAGCTTTTTCGATGAAGGAATAATTTAACTCATGCCCTACCATGGTCTGATTGATGTAGTAGATGGCCCTCTTTGTTTCATTTTCATCATGTTGAGCTAGGAGAGCACCGAGAGCTGTTATTCTTGCTGATATGTAGAGGATTAGAGGCTTTCTTGGGATTGGTGGCATAAGCACTGGAGGTGTGAGAAAATACTCTTTGATTTTGTTAAAGGCCTGATCGCACTTATCATCCCACTTGTACGCTACCCCCTTATGGAGTACTTGAGAATATGGGATTGACTTGTCTGCTAGCTGAGCTATGAACCAGCAGATTGATTGGAGTCTGCCTTGTAGGCCTCTTAACTGTTTCAATGTCTTAGTTGCCTCCATCTCGAGGATTTCCTTTACCTTAGCGGGATCTATTTCAATTCCTTTCATAAACACAATGTACCCCAATAGCTTCCCTGATTGTACGCCGAAGATGCACTTCTTTGGATTTAGGCAGACTTTGTATTCCTCCAATTTGTCGAAGATGGCACTCAATGCTGCTATGTGGTCCCACCTCTTTTTAGATTTCACCAATATGTCATCGACAATCCTCTACAGTCTTATGGATCATGTCTGAAAGATTAAATTCACGGCCCTTTGATATGTTGCTACAACATTCTTTAGGCCAAATAACATCATATTCCAGAAATATGTCCCCCATGGACAAGTAAAAGTTGTTTTGTGTTGATCTTCTTTGGCTATCATGATTTGGTTATACCCAGAGAATCCGTCCATCAGTGAAAGCATCTCATGTCCCGCAGTCATATCTATAATCATATCAATGTTGGGAAGTGGGAAGTCGTCTTTGGGACATGCCTTGTTTAGGTCTCTAAAATCTATGCACATACGGATGCCCCTATCGGGGTTTGAAATAGGAACCAGATTTGATACCCACTCCAGATAGTCGATTGGTCATATGAACCCTACATCAAGTAGCTTCTTCAATTCCATTTTGACAAACAAGGCTATCTGGGGATGCATTTTCTTAAGCTTTTGTCTGACAGGCTTTGCCTCGGGGTAAACTGTTAGATGGTGGACCACAATCTCTGAATCAAGCCTGGGCATGTCGACATAGCTCCATGCAAAATTGACCTTTCTCTCCCTTAAGAAAGTGTTGAACCCCAATCCTAATACCTGCAAAACAACATGAAAAAACACATTAGAAGGTGAAATGCAAGCAAGAATAAGGATTACTCAATAAATTCATTTGAAAAGAAAAAGAGATAGAAAATGAAATGAAGAACACAATGAAACTTGAAAGCATATCAAAATCTATTCTAAAGCAAGCAAACTCCTAATCTCTTGAGGGAATTGGTGCCAATTTGATGTGAAAATTGGCCCTTTCCCAACTCCAATGGTGTGATGAAGATGCTTGATGAAGGATTGATGCTTGTAGTGATGACTTCAATGGAGCTCCATGTTGAAATCTGCAAAAAACCCAACTATGCTTGGATGAAATTGATGATAAGTTGCTATGGATTTGAGTATAATAACTTTGCATGAATTGTGAATGATCTAATGAGGAATGAAGCGTCTTATTTATAGATGAGATTGATTAGAGAAGAGGCAAAAGGGATGAATGTGAGACTAATCTTCAACAAATGAGAAGAAGCCACATGTCATCATGTGAATGGTTGAGGAATGAGCACATTTTGAAGAATGTGCAAAGAGGGGGGAGATTCAAATTCAAAATATGGCTTGAAGGATGAGGTGAAAGGTGAAGTAAATGCACATGGCTCAAGAAAAAGGACATGTAAGAGATTTTAAATGCTTTGTTGGAAGGGACAAGTACTTTTGGGGGGATATTTCAAATTTGAAGAATATTCCATCTTTGATATATTTTTGAATGAAAATAGATGATTTATATATCAATTAAATTGATTTTCATGTGCAAGTTGAAAAATCTAGAGGATTTGAGTGATTAGGATTAACAATAATCATGATTTGATTAATTTAAATGATGTTAGTTGATTTGACCATTTTGACTTAGATTTTAGGATTTAAATAACTCAAAATGAGAAAATAATGATTTAGACTTAGTTAAATATTTTTTTTGATTTATTTAACCAAAGGGGGTGATGTTAGATTAAATTAGATAAATGTTTGATTTATTTAATTTAATTAGATGGACTTTAGAGATTTAATCAAATAATATGGATTATTTAATTAAATAAATATAGGAAGATGAAATGACCTAGCTAGTTACACAGAGAATGATTTAATTAAATCCAAGGATTTATTTAATTAAAAGGAGAATTATGATGACTTTAATCAAATAAGGCTATTCAATTAAATGGTTAGACAGCGGGATAATTAAGAATAAAACAATGTTAGTAGATCAGGATTGAGTGTGTAATATCAATATGTATATTTTTTATGTCTACATTTTGCCCCTCTTTGAAGTGATGCACTTGTTGGGTTGGTTCAAAGAATAACCTTGCCATGATCAAAAGTAAAAAATTCTCAGATTTTTTTGGATGCCCCACTATTGCCCTAGCGAAAAGAATTATGCTAGTATACTGCCCCCTCGAAAGATCGGGCGAAGAGGTTTGATTTGAGGGTTGATCTCTCGACAAAGAGGTTCAAGATCAGTTCAACTCGAATATTTGATGTAGACAGATTTGATGATGTAGACAGTCATTAGTCATGGGTAGCCTCATGCCTATTTTGATACATTACACCCACTTGATCCTAATTTTTACCATGGCAGTGACATAATTGATGATGAGATGATTATGATGTTTATATGTAATGGATGATATGGATGCACATGATATGATATGATGATGCTTTTATGATTATGTGTATGGGTGATAGATGTATGGTTTATGAAAATATTAGAATAACCAATCTATATTATGCAATGATGGGGATGAATGCATGTGGTATGATTAATGCTTTCTATATGATATGATATGATATTCATTATGCAGTATGCTGACGGTTTGTGGATGCAAGGTAGATGTAATGGTGATGATTTATGATTAACTATTGTGGTACCATGTTAGCGTGAAAAGCAAGAGATAGAAGAAAATAAGAGATTCCAACAAGACATGAGATGATGATGATGATGATGATGATTACTTGCCGAGGATTTAGGATTTTCAAAAGGCCAATTACCTTATGTTTGATAACACACATAGGTACGATGCAGCAGGGTATAAAGAACCAAGATGGCGTTGTACCTAGTGCAATGGACTTTGACTTGACAAACACATAGGAGTATTCTTGTTCATACTTGACATACGAAAACCTTGCTAGGACATACCTAACAAAGCAAGTATTCACCAAGTTATATTACAAGCATGTCCAACAAGCACAGTAGACAAAAGGATAATGATCGATGCCCCATTCCTTTCTCTCTAAGTCGCTTTGATTAGACATCATCGAGAGGTCATTGGAATGAGCGCAATAAGATAAATCAAAAGAAAAGATCAAGCACACAAACAAGTCAATGCTCTTCATACCTCTAGCCAAATGGATTTGTTTTGATAAGATAAGAATCCAAGATGATATCCAAAATGATGCCCATTATCGGAACAATATATCCTAGGACATGCACTGTATAGGATGATGATGGGTTGATAAGTTGTTTGATAAGCTATTAATATAAGGTTGACTAACATATTTGAAAATGACCAAGATTTTGATTTTGCATTTAAAAGTTTGAAGTTTGCTTTTGATTTTACGTTTGAAGCTTGCTTTTGTTGATTGTTGTGGTTGTTTTTGTTTGTTTTGCCAAAGGGTGAGTGTGATGATTGATTTATTATGGATGATTGATTATCATGGGTGAAAGCGAAATGGGATGGATGGATTTTTTGGGTTTTTTGAATGTTTTTGATGTTTTGAAATGTTTTGAGGTTGTTTTTGGGTTTTTTGATTTTATGACTATTTTGATTTTATGAAATTTTATGAATGTTTATGGATTTTGTTTTTTTTTAATGCTTTTGTGTTTTTTGTGTTTTGGAGGCTAATCAAAGATTAGCCTTGCCTACATTTAAGCTCAGAGATGACGTAGTTCAAATATCATGTTTTTTATTTTTTTTTTAATTTTTGAGTGTTTTTGGATTTGATATGATTTGGATGTTTTTGGATTTTCTTGGTTTTTCAAATGTTTTTAGATTTTTCACATGATTTTGACGATTTGGATATGGATGTGTGTGACGATATCAGTGATTTGTTTTGGAATTTTATTTTAAACCAAGCTAAGGTTGATTGATTGGATCAATGGATTGATGATGATAACATTGTTGAGGATACACAAAAATGCAAGGATAGTGTTAAGCAACACAAGGATTAGGATGGATATCCCAAATGATGGTGGATTGATTGGATTTGATTTTATCAAGATTGATGAAGCTTGGTTTGGAACAAAATACGTTTTGGATGATTTGATGTGACCTTGAAGCACACATTAGATGCGGTCTTGATAGTGATTGTTTGGATTGATGTTTGATGAAAGATGAAGATTGATAAGGAATGTCTTCTCATCAAAATATGCCATGGGCTAGTGATTTGGTTTTTTGCTCACAAGTGGTGGACCAATTTGATTTCACATTTTCCAATGTTCAGATCACCACATAAGTTGGAGGATATATATCAATATTTATTCCTGAAGCAAGATGTAAATATCTACCCCTAGTGTCTAGCAATGTATGGAATGCAATGTGTGGATGCTTGGATAGATGTATGGACAAATGGATAGGGATTATCTTATCATAAGATAAGGTTTTTGAATGGAGGAATGCTCAATTGGATAATGCTTCATGTCTCAAATAATATTGGATAGGATAGGATCAATGAAAACGACCCATGTCAAGATGTTTACCATAAGCAAGCGTAAAGTGTGCACCAAACTTTGTCAAGATCAAGATAACTTGGACTATGTATGCAGATGGATGAAAATGGATTGGATAAATAGATTATGGATGAATGTATTTATTATGGCTGAGATGGATGGAATGTTGGATTTATTATGGCTAAGATGGATGGAATGTTGGATTTATTATGGATGAGGTGGATGGAATGTTGGATTTATTATGGATGGGATGAGATGCTTTAGCCTAAACTAATGCACGTAGATGCTTGATTCTACACATGACGCTCGTTTGCCAAGTTTTGATCATGGTACTTGCCCAAAGCCTTGTGATCTCTGCATGGTACTGTGTTCCACAGTCCCATGAATTATGAGAGTGCTTCATCATTTTTGAAAGTGTCCAGAATTGGCAGTCCTCGTTGGTTGTAATCGATGAGCTGGGGGTAGACTAGGTTGATTTCATGGGTTTGACTAGTTGACTCAAATGACATGGTACTAATCATGAGGAGAGAGGAATTCTTGAGAAGCATAGGTAAGTCAATTATGGTATCTTCCTCATCACTACTACTGTAGACATCGGTTATGTCAAATGTGAAATTGTCAAAAGGTAGACCAATGGATACAGGTAATTGAAGGGCGACTAATGTTTGTTGAGGATTTTTGACTTTCTTAATCGGGGGATTTCATGTATGGCTATACTCAGAGGGGTACATCCGAAGCCAATATTTTTCATTCGTGTCTGAGGAATGATGGGTATTAGAAGTTCGTTGTCATTTTGTCCAAGCTTTCTATTTCTATCATAGCCCATGGAAAGCATCATTTGTAAGATTTTATTGCTATCATCCATAGGTAGATCAGTTATCGGTTTGTTGTCTTGGTACAGGAGATGGGATGGGTCCTCTTCTATTACTTACGACCGAGATCTCCCCAAATTCTGAAGCTGGAGGAGCCTACTGTGAAGGTTTGGGATGATGAAGCATCTTTTGATTGTGGTCATCCTCGTGATCTAGGAGATTGTGGTAACTCTCCTACCACAAAAACATTTTTTAGAATTGTATAGTGTCCACACCCATTGTCCTAGATAATGACCTTAATATTGGAGATGGTGGGGATGGCGGGTGTCTGTGTCATAGAAGTGGAGACTAATGTAGTTGGATCTACATATGGAGTGGTGGGGCCTTCATCATTCTTTGGCACTTGGGGGATTTTGTAATATTTTGCTTCTAGGCTCTTGTAGTAGGAAAGGGTTTGGGATCCCCATGGATAGTGACCTCTTGGCCTTGGTATGTGAACTTGACACATTAGTGGAAGTTTGATGCTACTGCTTGCATCCCATGGATCCATGGACGTCCTAAGAGAATGTTGTAAGGAAAGTCGAGGTCAAGGACTCGACAGGTGGTTTCCATAATTGTTGGCCCTTTTTTAATAGGGAGTTGGATAGTGTGTTGGGACACTCTTTCTTGATCATCGTAAGCCCTGATTGTGATGCATTTTCCTTTTTCAATGGAATCTTCTGAGACTCCCAAATTCTTTATGAGCTTGAGGGAACAAATGTTTAAACCTGCACCTCTATCCACCAAGACTCTCTTGACTTTGTTCTTATGCACTAAGACCTCCAAATGGAGTGCACGATTGTGAGATGGTTGGGCACAAAAGTATTGATCAAAGAATGTGAGAAGATTTGGGGTAATGATGTTTCCGACCATAGCTTGGAATTGTTCAGCATCAAGATTTGCAGAAACGGTGGATGAAACCAATGCTTCTTCAAGGATTTTTTTGTGGGCTGATGATATCTTCAGTAACTCCATGATGGAGATTTGAGTTTGGGTTCTTTTCAACTGATCAAGGACATTATAGCCACTAGGAATGGATATCGGGTTGGAAATGCGTGCTCTAGGAGGCTGAGATGACCCCACGATGGTAATTTTTTTGCCTCCTATGGTGACTCCACAATCAACTTGGGATCCTTTGATGGTGATAACAGTGCAATACTCATATAGGGATGCAATGACATGGTCGTATACATGATTCACACTTTTGAAGTGCTCTTTCCTTTATCATTGTTATTGTTCCCTTTGTTGTTATGATTTCAGCAACGTAAATTCATGTAGATTTTGAGATTCTTGATTCACCCATTGTTCCGGTTAATTTATAATTTATCACCAAATGAGGTCTTGAATCTTCAAGTCTTTTAAATCCCCATACAACTTCAGCGCTTTTTTATGTCCCTTTGATCTTGTGGAAAATCACAAAAGATTCTTCATTGTACCAATGCATTTCAACACCAAGGAAGTCTTTGATTTTCATAGGTGGGGACGTGACATTTGCTTCTTCACCAATTAACCCCTTCATGATGGATCTTCAATCCACTGGGCGGGTTGTGCGGGTAATTCCAAATTTTGGGGAGTTTTGTTTCATAGTGTCCCCCTGGATCATGCACATTGTCGATTGTTTCATCGCTGTCATAGTGTTACTTCTGACAACTATTTTGGATTTTCATTGTTTTGTGTTGTTACCGTGGGTGCCGCGGGTGTTTTGGTCGAGGAGTCACTTTGATGATGTAAACTTTGGTGTCAAACCACACCCCATCGTTGGTAATACTTTATTTTTTGTTCATGTGTGAGGTTTGTCATTATAGCAACCGATGGGCAACGTTTTACTATTCAGAATATGTGTCCCCCCCTTTGTGCAATAAGGGTTTGTGCAATGTTGCCCCTCGGAATCGGGTCATATGCCGTGACTCCTGGGTAACTTTGGAGATGAAAAATTCCAGCGGTTCCTCCCAGACAGCATTTGATGGTGGAACTTGTTGTTTCCTCCTCGGTACTTAACTCCATTTGCTCCCGTTGGCC
This sequence comes from Sequoia sempervirens, assembly GCA_007258455.2. Taxonomy (NCBI): domain Eukaryota; kingdom Viridiplantae; phylum Streptophyta; class Pinopsida; order Cupressales; family Cupressaceae; genus Sequoia; species Sequoia sempervirens. Next base: position 85,145 of record VDFB02285535.1, on the reverse strand, counting down.
TTAGATCACCATCATTGTAAGAAGGAAGTGAATGATTCCCCCTTAGCTTGTTTAAGTGTATATAGTTCCTCTAGACTAACATCCATACCGATATTGAAGGCGTAGTTTTTTATGAATGCATCTACAATCTCTTGAACTTTACGTCAGAGTGAGCCAAGAGAACCACTCCATGGCATGGCAAGCCAAACTTCTAGGAAATAGCTGCATCAGATAGGTATCATCATATGTGACTTCCATGCAATGAACCTGAAATTCCTTGATGTGATATTCAGGGTTTTCCATCCCATGATATTTATCAAATTTGTGGATCTCAAATCCATTTGGGAATGGTTTCATTACAAGACTTTGTCAAATGGATAGGGACACAAGCTCGTTTGGTGTTTTGTTGTTTCTCCCTTTGATCAACATCGCTAAATCCCCTGTTTGAGAGCAACTTGATTTTGGCGCTTTGTTAATCAATCTTACCTGGAGATTATGGGAAGTGGGGATTTTAAATGGTGTTATGCAATCTGTTCAATGGTTGGTTGATGGGTGGATCGTCGGGTGCTCGATAGGTTGCTAACATCTTTATTTCAACGCTTTTTACGTTTGTAATTTGCCCTATATCAAAAAAAATGCTCTTGTTGGTTATCCCGCTTTAATAATGCATGCTTACTGGTTTTATTGTTGTGCAATATACCAACGCAAACAACGCATTACCAGTCATTGCCTACTTAATTCCTTTGGTAATTGCTCCGGTCGTATGTGGTATGTTTGTTGTTACCGTTTGCCATTATGAGTACAATCGTGGTTTGCACCGTTTGTGCTTCTTGTGCTCAAGCCTCTTTGCGGCCTTGTCGAACCGATACGCATTCAACTGGAGCTCGCGGCCTGCCTACGCTTCTAATCCATAAACTTGTGGTTTTCGCGACGCTGTTCGGCCGCCAATTTGCCGTGCTCGTTTACGACTTGATTGCTCGGAGCCAAACCTGAAGCCGCCTTTGAGCAGCTTTGCCATTTGAGCGGCCTGGGTAATCGCTTTAAGCCAGTTTGTTGTGACCAATCAGGTTTCAGGTTTGTTGATCAATAGTCGTATCACTTTGAACTCGGCGAAGCGTCTTTGGATAGGTAGCCGTTGAGTAGCCTGGCAACCGGGATGCATTATTTGACATAATTTGTGTTTGGTGGTGGAGAGGTGGTATGATCCAAGATGGTTTGTTGTTGTGGATGATGGGTAACATTATATCGATGATTAATCTTTGGGGGTGGTGGATAATTGATACGTTTAAACCGCGGAGAGACCATGTTTTGAGATAATTTGGGATGGTTGATGATGTGATGGTTGCTTGTGTTATTGGAATGGTTTCCATTTGTTGTTGTGATATCGATGGCAAGATGGGAGGATTCGGTATGATGCTTTGATTGATGATTGGGGGATTGTTTTGAATGAGTGGAAACAATGGAGGTAAGCCAAAACTAAGAGTTGATGTTGATGTTAGCGGCAAGGGTGAAAGTGGCAGAAAAGTGAGTGGCATACTACCTTGGGGAAATGATGAGGATGAAGGGTCCAAGATGCCCCCTAGTCTAAATAAGTCTCCTTCTCCTTGTGGGATCATAGGGAGAGAGGTTTGAGGTGTTGTATGAAATGATGATGGGTCATTAGAATCATGAAAGGTGAGGGGGACATATGGGTGTAATAGATTTTGGGGTACAGTTTGCCCCAAGATAGTGTTTGCGTCCAAGTATTGATTACTCACAAGGGGGTGTGTTTGTAGTGCATTGAGAAATGCACTTCCTTTGTTAACAATAGGTTGAGTTGGAGCAATGGATGATGTAATTTGGAGGATGGCCAAGGTTGAAGCTAAATTATTGTTGTTGAAGATGTTTCGCAAGGACCTGGTGGAAGGAGTTGATGATGTGTTGGGCTTTATTATTGAGGGCAGAGGTATTTTGAGACCATGCGACCTTGAAAGCATCAGGAATTTGGATGAGGTTGTGAAGTTGTATCCTTTCCTCCTCGATTTGTGTGACCCAACATTGGTCAAGCACAAAATGGTGGTGGCGGTGGCGATTGAGTACTTGAAGAAGTTCTCTAGTTTGATGGAAATGAGTGGCATTGGGTGGGTAAAGGATTTTGAGGGATTTGCTAAGGTAAATAATTTTATGTGATAATCTTTGTTGTTTGTGGGGTGATGTTGTTGGTAGGTTGCAGCGTTTAGTTTTCTGGGTGTTTTGGTGTTTCCCTTTTGCTGGGTTGGTTGAAGATTGGCCTGTTCTCAGCCATTTTGATGTTTTTTGAAGGCATGGGTTTAGATAGTTTGTGGTTGGGGCCGATCCCTCATGGCCAATTTTGGGTTTTCTGTAGGGTTGATTTGGTGATTAGGAAGTATGCCCTGAATAATTGGGTCTTTAGTTTTCTAATGTCTTCTTGGGTTGGTTTTTTGGTGGCGATGGTTGGGTTTGGTTTTTTGGTGGTGAAATTTGGGTGGAAGTATTTCCCACATAGCTGATGGTTGTAATATTTTATCTTTCTAATACAAATCTCAAAACTTGCATATCAAAAAAAAAACTTTGATTAATTTAATTAACAAGAGAGAATGACTTAATAAGAGAAATGATGATTTATTTAAGGGATGAAGAGTGATGATTAGCTATGAAGATGATTCAAGATTAAATAGTGTTATTTTTATTAAAAAAGGGTAAAATTTTTATTGAATATCAAAAACCAGAATTACAGCCAAGCTAAGGGCAAAAGCCTAGAAAGAACATAAAACACCAACAAGAGCAAGAACAAAATCATTCAGCATCCCTAGTATCCTCAGCTAGAACCCTCGCCAAATCCGAGCTAAGCTCAGGAGGGATTTGAGCCCAATCATCAATCTTCCAGTCCACAAGTCGCTCCGAAGCCCATTTGGCCAAACAGTCAGCCGTCCTATTCCATTCCCGCAGAATATGGACAAAAGACACCCTCTCCATAAGAGATCCAATCTGCAAAATCTGTTGAACCAGAACCACCAACTGCCAATTCACATCCAAACTCCTCCCTTGATTGAGTAAGTTAATCAGAACCTGAGAATCTGATTCACAAATAACCCTATGCCACCCCAGCTCGTAGGCCTTCCTCAAAGCATAAAGAATTGTCCAACCTTCCATAAAATTAATAGTATGTGTCCCCATATGTATGGAAAATAGGAACACCACCGATCCAGAAGAATCCTGACCAACCCCTCCAACACCAGCTGGGCCAGGATTTCCCCTAGAAGAGCCATCAGTACTAACCTTCAAGGTTCCCATAGGGGGAGGCACCCAGGACCCTTGCCTCTGGACACACTACCTCACTCGACTACCATTTCGCCCACAAGATGCCAAAGGGGAAAACCCTTGGATACCCAATCGGGCCACCACCTTGACATCTTTCTTTTCCAATGGCAGCTCCACATCCCCTTTTGCATGGATAGTCTCCTGAATCATCCCAAGAACTCTGCACCACATCTGTTGAACCTGCAACAATTCACCACGAAAAATCCTCCTATTCCTTTCAAGCCAAATCTACCACAACAAAAAGATTGGGCCTGCCAGCCACACATCCTGCAAAAAAGAAGCCCTCGAGGGAGGTCTGCCCAAGCTAGTCCAGAACTCAACTAAAGAGGAAGCATGAACAAAAGGATTGCCCCAAACACTCCACCAAAAATGCCAGAGCTGTAGGGAGAAAGGACATCGGAAGAAAAGGTGCAAAGAGTTTTCCTCACCTTTCCCACACATCACACACATAGATGGGCCTTGAAATCTGCGCATCTGAATCTTGTCCCAAGTCAGGCACTTGTTCCAAGCCAAAATACAGGCAAAGCAATTACACTTCGACCAAGAAAACTTATTCCAAACCTTCTTCCACCAAGGAACTTCCTCCCCCTCAAACCTTTGAGACAATAACCTTCGATATCCAGACGCAACCATGTAGTACCCCTTTGGATTAGGAGACCAAGCAAGAATATCCCTGTCCCTTAAAGGATTACATTGTCTGCTCAAAAGAATACTATGCAGAATCCTACAATCCTCCTCCATGCCCATAATCAGCCACTCCTCAGGAGTCATCCACCTAGAACTCACAAGTTGACCTTGGTAAGAAATCACCTTAAAATACTTACCCACGTCCAGCCAACATCCTCGAAACTCCTACTCAAAGCCATCAATTCAGGGAACTGAGATAGGATGGGAGGGTACCCACCCAGGAATCATACTAGAATTGAATCTTCGTCCCCCTCCTGCAAATCCAAAATAAACCATCCTTGATAAGCACAACTCCCTTCTTGAGGGTAGCCCAAACCGCTGAGCCCTTACCTAACAAGGGATAGCGAGGAATATCATCTCCAAGAATACCATGAAAGTACTTATAGGAAAGAATCCTAGCCCAAATCCTATCCTTCTCAGTGCACCATCTCTAATAAAGTTTCGCTGCCAGTGTTGTCCCTGCCAGAGAGGACTGCCTCAACCCCAAACCCCCAAGCTACTTAGGACAACAAACTGCATCCCACTTAACCAAACTCCACTTGGATGTCATCATACTACCAGCCCATAAAAACTATTTTGCCAAAGAGTCCAACTCTGTAACAAAACCCATCGGAGCCACCTGAAGCATACATCGATAAATAGGGAGAGCCTGGACCACAGACTTCAACAACTGAACCCACCCAACAAAGGACAACCAATGATTGGTCCAATGGGTAACCTTCAACCAAAATTTGTCCATAATAGGCTGCCATGACTCCCTCGATAATTTTCCCACTGTGATAGGAACCCCAAGGTAAGACATAGGAAGGGTCCCTATCTGAAAATGAAGAATTTGAGCAATTCGCCTCTGAATAGGATTCAAAGTATTAAAGAAATAAATGGAAGACTTATCTTCATTGATTGCTTGACTTGAGGCCTCAAGATACATATCCAACGCCCAACGAATATTAGTAGCCTCCCTAATAGTAGCTTCCCCCATCAAGGCAGTATCATCCACAAACTGCAAGTGGGACGAAGGAGGTAAATCACCACCCCACCGCCACCCCTGAATAAGCCCCAACTCCACCTAGCTCCTCAAAAGGGGCCCCAAGCCTTCCACAAGCAAAATAAAAAGGTAAGGGGAAAGAGGATCACCTTGTATTATCCCATGTGAGGCCTCAAACAACTCTGAGTGCACCCCATTAGTTAACACAGAGAAAGACACAAACGTGATGCAACTCATGACCCATTGGATCCAATCATCCCCAAAACTGAAAGTAGCTAGGATCTTCTGAAGAAAAGATCAACAGACTCTATCATATGCCTTTGCCATGTCCAACTTGATAAAAATAGCCTTAACCCTAGAATTAGCCATAGAATGGATGGTCTCAGTAGCCAAAACAATACCATCCAGAATCTGCCTGCCCTCCACAAAACCACTTTGCTCCTTAGATATGAGTAACGACAACCACTTTTTCAGCCTATTTGCAATTAGCTTCGAAATAATCTTATACACCACATTGCACAAGGATATAGGCTGGAAACGGCTCAACCTATCCGCTCCATCACACTTTGGAATAAGAGCCAAAAAAGTGGAATTTAGAGCCTTTAACATTTTCTTATTCCGCTGTGATTCCTTGACCACCTCCAATAAATCCAATTTGATAATCTCCCAAAACTCTTTGAAGAATTCAACTGGGAAAATATCAGGGCTAGGAGCTTTTCCTTTCTTCATTTGAAACACCGTCCCCTCTAATTCTTCAAGAGTGATCTCCCCCATAAGATCCTCTCTCATCTCCCAGGACACCAAATGGGGAATGCAAGAAAGGACCTGTGCCTCCCCCACCATACTCCCTTGCAAATCCTCTGTAAAAAGGGTAGAAAAATAATGGACGACCTCATCAGAGATACTCTAAAAAGAATTCAAACTCTCTCCCCCATCCAAAATCAAAATAGGAATAGAGTTACCATGCCTCCGCACCTTCACAAAATTAAAGAAAAAGGCAGAATTTTTATCCCCCTCCTGAAGCCAGTCAATCCAAGATTTTTGTTTCCAAAAGATCTCCTCCTGTAATTCCCATTCCTCTAAAGCTTTCAAAGCCCTAGATTCCTCCTGCGACAAAGCCTCACACACCCCATTCTCCCTCATCAACCTCGTAATACCATCCAACTTAACTTGTGCATCAGACTTGGCCTTAAAAATATTCCCAAAACATTGCTTATTCCAACGTTTAATCTTATACTTAACAAACTGGAGAAGCTTAGTAAAAACATACATTGCCATACCAAAAGATGGACTTCCCTCCTACCACCACAGAGCAACATAATCACGGAGTACAAGATCCCACAGCCACATAAGCTAGAATTTGAAAGAGGGCTTGTGGGTCCGCCCAACCAAGCTGATAGAAAGCTTAATGGGCCAATGGTCTGAACTCCTCCAGTCCAAAATCTCTGAGCAAGTAACCCACCTATCACCCACCTAAAAGCAAGAAACCATAAACTGATCCAGCCGCTCTGCAATGCAGTTTTCACTAGAGCATCGATTGTTCTAGGTAAAGTGTCCATTACCAGGATTGATATCAACAAGATTCAAAGCAGAAATATTATCCTAGAAGAGGAAAGTAGAAGCCTCCAATCTCATGGTACCCCCCGCCTCTCAGCAATCTCAGTGATAGCATTGAAATCACCCCCAATAATTCATGACAGGTAAGGGTTCATACTTCGTACATACCAAATATTTGACCACAAAAGTTGCTTGTCCTACAAATCCACAGGAGCATAAATGTTGGAAAAAAGAGCCACTTCCCCAGATTCATAACAAGAGGCCACCATAGAGATAGAGGACTTGAAGGAAAACCACCACAAGGGGAAAATATTCTAAGGGTTCCATAAGCAAGCTACCCCACCAGAGGCACCCTGAGCACCAATGCACTGGCAATCACCATTCATCCAAAGCTTGGGCATAATGCCCATCATACCATCCACAGAGAGCTTTGTCTCCTGTAAAAAAAGAATATCAGGACACTGACATCTAACCAAATTCCGAACAACTTTTTGTCGAGGGCCACTGTTCAAGCCCCTAACATTCCAGGATAGAACAATCATTTCAAAGGGCTTGAGAAGTGAGAGTCCAGAGTCTTAACTGACCCTGATTCCACCAAATTTTCCCCAATCATCTTAATCTTCTCCAAATTCTTCTTCCTGCCCAACTTAGAACCTTTCTCCACCCCTCCTTTCTTGAAATCTTTTTGAAGGATGCCTAAGTGAGGAGATAGCTTATTGCTTTTTCCCCCCACCGAACTAGCTTTCTGCTCAGGGATAGACCCAACCACTCTGTCTTTCACCACCACACTACCTGATTCTCTTTGAGCCTCCATCTTTAAGTCTGATTCCATTTGCAAGGATCCCTTCACTTGAGGAGCAAGGGAGACCCCAGGGCTGATCTCCTCTTGGCCAAAGCCTCCCCCCCAGCTTAGCACCCTGAACATCTGAATCCACCCCCACCTGATGGCTTGCCATTTCCAGCTCCACCAACTGCCCTTGCTGTTCAACACCCAACCTGCCCTGATCCAAATCAACCAACCCTGGATTCACTTCTTGCTGGCTAAGACCCTCCAACACCTCAAATGTGTTTAAAGAATCCTCATCCTGCCTCTCCTTCAAAGACCTTTTAAGCCCCTTATTTCTATTCCTGAGATCTGACAGGAAGAAAGCCATCCTCCTCGGGACCACCACCCTGAATAGGACCTTTACCCTTATCCAACCCAGAAGGATTCCTAGGTGGCAGAGAAGAATTAGTCTCCAAAGGCTTGGCCCTTGGGCATCTACGCAATAAGTGTCCATACTCATGACACAACCAACATCTAAAAGGTAAGGTCTCATAATCAAGCTATTGAACCCATGAGTAAGAACCTGTGCACACTTCTAAAGAATCTGGAAAAAGTTTACTTAAATCAATTTCCACACAGAATCGGGCAAATGTCATTACCTTTTTGAACTGTGTCTGCTGCGAAGAACCAACAGGTTTACCAAGCATTAAGGCTAGTAAATGCAGAACATCCTCATGCCAACACTCAACTGGTAGCCTCGACAATCTAACCCAAACTGGAACCCAACTAGGAATCTCCTCAGTCGGATTGAAGCCTGCATTCCATGGCTTGATAAACAAGCCCACCTGGTTGTAAAAATAAGGGCCTCCTTCAAAAACCTTGATCCTATCTGCCATGCAATCAAACGTGACCATGAAATAGTTATTAGCGAGGAGCCGAATCTCCATCTCTCCTACTAGCATCTAAGTCCTTCGGACCAAGGTCTCCAAAAATTGCAACAAAAATTTCAAACCCAAAAATTTACAATACAACGAATGTCTTGAGTAGTACTCAATATCTTTTGCGAGCATCTCCATCGAGATCACAACATTCGGCCTCTCTTTGCACCTTTCAAGGAAACCGTTAATCTTTGGAACACGAAACCCTCCTGATGAACCCACCTCATTCTTCTCCACATTTTGAGAAAATAAAATATTATCATGAAGATGAGACCCTGAAGGCAAGGGTTTCAAACCAAGAGCGGGTCGAAAATCCAACTTAGGTCCCTCCCCCGAAGACTCACTAGGCTCCATTAAGGAAAAGAAAAGAAGCATCGACGGACAACCAAGTCCACAACGAATGCAGGAGCAATAACTCCCACCCAAGGGAAAGCCCCCACACACTCCCAACAAGGAGAGGCCCCCACAAAAACCCACAACACCACCCAAAACAAGCTCCAAACCTAGACCCCACCACTCCACTACACCCCACACCCGACACCACAAAACCCCACCCGTAGCCCCAAACCTCAACCACACCACACCACCCCACACCTCGGCACTACAACCACACCCGCAGCCCCAAACAAGAGGAAACAACAACCAGTAAGCCTTCCGCCAAACTAGCAACACCCACACAGTGAAAAATGCCACGCCCACCAGCCAGGAGACCCACCGTCATCGGCCTAAAACTAGCGACACCAAAAGAGATCCCGCATAGACCACGGGCCACCAAGAAACAAGGGAAAACACCCAAAAATGACCAGGAAGAAACCCAAAACAACGAGAACACACCCCCCCATAGTGCACAGGCAAGAAAAGTAGAAAAACAAGCTAGGACATGGGCGCCCTAGCTCAGCTCGCACAGAACAGTCGCACCATCCTTATTCTCACAATAATTTTCTTAAATAGTGTTATTGGATCAAGTGTGATTGGTACATTTTTCATGTCTACATTTTTCCCCTCTTTGAAGCAAAGTACTTGCTGCATTGTTTCAAAGAATAAACTGTCTCAATCAAAATTCAAACAAAAAAAATCAATTTTCAAAATTGCCACACTGCTGCCCCTGCAGACGAATTATGCTGACATAAACAACTTGTCTACACTTAGAAAACACATGTCTAACACATCTAAATGCTTGGAAATTTGATTGAACTAGTTGCAATATATGAGGATTAAAAAAAGTAACCATTATAAAATGACAATAAATAATGGTTGATTGAACAATTATTAATTACTTAGCACATTAACTCTTTATTCACATAGCATGCTAAGTCTTTCACGTTAACTCTTTATTCGCACAACATGTTCACACATTCTATGGATTATTAATTATGCCCTGAGATTTTGTTCAAGATTTATGTGGATTATTGATATCACTTTATACACTCGCATTCATTTAAACATTTTATTTCTTCATCTTTATTTTATCCTTTTTAAAAAATCATAGTGATGATTTATTCTGATAAACGTGCCTCTCTCAAACCTCTAATTTTTTGTGGATAATGGGCACATACAATTTGTACAATAAAGATTTATTATTAGCTTGAGATTTACTATGGAATTTTTGTGTACAAGAATGAATGCTATTGTAGGAAAGCCTATCAACTTAATTATTGATAGAATAACTAGCATATATATTAAGAATAATCTATATAGAAGAAGCTGAAAAATATCCTTCTCAAGATGTTCATTTTTTAATTAATTTTTTAATATAATTATATTATTATATAATATTATATATAAGATAATATTATAATATAGTAGATATTAGAATTATAATATTATAACGTATTATTATAATATATTAATAGGTAAGTACTAATACATAACTATTAATATATATGGAGGCAACCCTTTTGTGAAATGGTGGGTCTTCTTGCTTGTGGTGCCAACAACTAAGGTTCAAACCTCACAGAGTAACTCTCTACTGTGTCAATAATTGAAAGGCCCCCAAGATCTTGTATGTTGTCTTACCCATGGGATGTGGAGTGGGGCATTTGAATTCCACCCAGGGGGTACATCTTTGGCTTGAATTACCTTAGCACATCATTTCTCTCGACTGGCGTGGTGGATGATGTGAAACATGAATTAAGTCTTGCCTACAGTCGTATCCAACCACAATGGTTTTGCTGACGATACTCTGGTAGGTGATTAATGTTGGACATTCAATTGACATTTATGGCCACACGTATTATGGGCATTTTGAGTGATAAATTCCTCTTAGATGGAATTGGTTTGTGTCTAGTTGTGTTTGAAGGATGGAGACGTCTGTGAGATTAGCGACTTCTCATAAGCTACGGGCTTTCCTAGGCAACATTTCTTCCTATAGATTGAGGTCTATGTTCAATGATGGGATCTGTTGGTGCTTGAGGCCACTCAGCTGATCCTAGGGAAAGAATTCATGGTTTGCTCAAAAAGGTATCAGTCAAACATTGGTATTCCGTTGCCTCTCTTCTAGATTTGAACGTGCCAAAGGCAATGAATTTGTTGATGGCCTAAAAGTTGATATTGGGAGATTTACTTTGTGGGGAAGAGAATGTGTTGATAATAACAGAGCCCAACATTGGCCTTCCTTGACCAAGGGATATGAACAAAGTCTTTATTTTAGGCACACAAGTGAAGTGTTACCATTTCTTGTTTCACATTAAAGGGGAGGCTTTGAAGGAGCACAAAGCTCGAGCCTAGTGTGGTGTTATTTGTTTGAAGCACCATTTGTATTTGGAGGCAACAAATGGGGTTGATTAGAGAGGCCATTTTTCGTGAGTATTTGCTAGCGAAGGGTGTGGAGATAGATTAATGAAGGTATGGTGCTCAGTTTCATTTTGGTCACTGGTTTAGTTTCCTACAAACATTAGATGGTTCCTATATTGCTTTGTTTTGGTGAAGCCCCATGAAGTCTAGTAGGGACATTTTTGCGTGTTCCTGATAAATGAAGGGATGGATGTCAAATGATGGCTCCATTTTTTGTGTTTTATTTCTTGTATATGAAGTGATATATGGGTCCTTTCTGATGCTTTGTGATGTTGTCATAATCTATGGTTTGTGCCCGGATCTTTGGGAAGTTCATAATATGGTTTAGCATTGCATCTGTGGAGGGTGGTTCTGGGTTAGCTGTGTCTCGGCTTCATGCATGTAAATAATGTTTGTATGGGGGCTTTGTGTAGTCTACTATGATCAGTGATTTGAAACTATGTAAAGTTGACACTTCTGATATCAATAGAAATTATGTTTACGTACCCAAAAAAAACTATTAATATATATAATATAATTAATTATATGTAATTGTAGACACTCAAAATATCATGGTCGACATCATGCATTTGATTCCAATTAACTAACTTTGATTCTTCCTTGATCATTTATTTACTAACCAAATAATTAAATAATCTTTATTTAATTAATTCATCAAAATTCCTACTTTAATTAAATAAATCAGCTTTATTTAATTAAATCCTAATGTGCTCTCTTTGATTAAATAAATCAACTTTATTTAATTAAATTCTAATGTTCTCTCTTTGATTAAGTAAATCAACTTTATTCAATTAAATCCTAATGTTCTTCATTTAATTGAATAAATCAAATTTATTTAATTAAATTACTAATCTACTAATATCCTCTCTTTTTTTTTAATAGGTAAGAGAGTATATTATATTGATTTAAAAAATAGAGATTACAAAGTTTGGCCTTCCTGGGCATGATTCAGAGACTACCACACCAAAAAGAAACTACTACATACCCCAAAATGTAATGTTGGGATTGACAACACCAACCTAGACTTAAACTTATAAATTGTACAAACTATTGTCCATTTTAGCACTTCGAATTACAAAAAAACTACTTCATTATCAGACTAATACCATCGGAAAACCTAACCAGCCCACCAAACCCAACCCACCAACCAACCAACTTTACCACACATTCTGTTGTGCAAGCACATGAGACTCGCTCTTCCAAGATGTGTCTGCAACGAGTGTCAAATGAAATTTCTTCATGAAGAATTTGACCCCTATGAAAGCCAAGCACCTATGTTCCAGTAAGTACAAACCAAAAATGCCCAAGATAAAAGGATAATACTTTACCAAGTCTTTTGGGTCGTCGAGGAGAGCCAAGTCATGACGGTGAGGGATGCCTTTGCCCAAGGAAGTCACCGCCAATGCCCTCTCCAAACCAACCAACATATCTTTGCGGAAAAGCCTCTTCAAAATTGCCCGGGAGTTAGCCTTTGAAATGCCAACATCCAAAATACCAGCTAGGACATGGAATGAAATGTCTGAGTCAAGACAATACCCTTCTACATCCTCCATAAAGCCCTTCCCTACAATGCATTTGATCACCACAAATGTGAGGTAGTCTGGATGTTAGATCAATTGCTACAATCGGAGCGTCAAAATCGGACCTTCAAAGGCAACCTAATGTTTAGAGCCCTTCAACTGAATTGGGGTAACCATGCCACCCATTTCCAACTCTTGTGCCGAGACAAGCAATATGAATCTTCTTTTTCCCATCTGAAATGTAGAGCTTCCAATGGAAGAGTAGCTTGTTACCAAGGCACAATGATAATAAACACCATTTGGCTCGCTCTAACCCAACTTTGCACACATGGTAATGAATGTGTGATGTCTAGCGAACATTCAAAGCAGGACATCACCTAGTACCTGCACTAATGTGCAATTATGAAATGAGCTCGTTCTAGAGCTTTCCTTATTCCATGTGATTTTTCCAACACATTCCTTACTCCCAAGCGATACCACCCGGCCACTTCATGCTCACATGCATGTGGTGAAGTGGCACTCACCCAACTGCCCACCAATACCCTCTCATTTGATTTAAATAAATTCAAGCATTTAAATTAAATGTCACAATCAACTAAGTTCATCTAAGTTAATTAATCCTATATTAATTAACTCCTAACACTAATCCTCCATTCCTCTAGCTTTTGCAAGTTGCACATGTAAATCAATTTATTTGATTTACTAATTCCCTCTATTTTCATTCAAATATGGCATATTCCTGGAATATTTCACTTATTTGAATTCTCCCTCCCAAAGGACTTTTGTCCTCCAACTTGGCATTAAAATCTCTTACATGTCCTCTTCTCGAGCCAACTTGGCATTAATTCCCCTTACACCCGCTCTTACACAAGTCACCTCTTGAAATTCAAATTTCATCTACATGCATTTAACATGCACATTGTTTAAAATGTGCTCCATTATCCTTCATTAGCATGTTGATAAGTGGCACAATGCCATTGGTCCCTTCTCTAATCCCACATTCATCCCATTCTTCATTCTTCAAATCTTCTTCATTATAAATAAAAGCCTTATGTATTGATTTGGGAGTCAAATTCATCCAGATTTTGATGCAAGGTTATGATCCAAGTTTATGCAAGTTTATTATCCACAATTTGATCAAAGTTAGCATAGAATTTATCATTCATAACTAGGTTATTGGAATTTTAAATCAAGAATCACAAATCTACCATCAAGCTTATCAAGGAATTGGGAAAGGGCTTCTTTCCACATCAAAGAAGCACCAATTCTCCCCTGGGATGCTAGCTTCAACATTAGAATTGGATTTCATCAGTAGTTTACTTGGTATTTTACTTTGTTTTCATGTTCTTGTGTTTGAATGAATTTCATGGGGAATGCTTGTTTACACTTGTTTAAGGACTAATGTTTGCTTGTTTTTCCATGTTTGAGCAAGTCTAGGCAAGGCATTCTACATTTGAAGCTAGGAGGGTGAATCTTTCAAAATTAACATATTTTTTTGGTCAATTACACTTTCTTTTTTTTTCATTTTATGTTGTTTTAGGACATAACGACACTATCAGTCTAGTGTTGCTATATAGTGACGCTACCTCTGTATCTAAAGGGCGACGCTGTGTTGGTTTTCCTAAAGGTTGTACCCTTCAAATCTCAACGGGCGATGCTAGTTAATATAGCAACGCAATTGTGGTCTTTTTTCTTCCATAGAGTGACGCTAAAGCTCCAAACATTGACACCTTTGGGGATTGCGATGCTGGGTTGGGGTAAAAATTAGTTTTCAATTTTATTTTGGCATGTGCTTTATGTTGTTGATTTCTCTTGGCCATTAACTTGTTTTGTGGCCATGTTTTCTGTAGGCTGATCAACTTTTGCAGGTTAGGGGACAAAGAAGGAAAAGAGGAAACAAAGGGAGGGTCTCTTATGGCACTATTCATGATTGTAACAAGTGTTTTTTAACACTTTAGGGATACTTATAACCCAATCTTTGGAAATCTTGCTATCTTTCAGTTTAGGAGTCAAATACATTTCGTTTGGGCTTTAAAAAGAACACACAAGGGTTAAAAAAAACATTATAAACTCACTAAATTTAATTTTGGGTCTTAAAAATTGAACAATAAACTTCAAACACTTGGTTTTGGTGCTATAAAAAGAACTCATTACTACTTTTGAGGTCTAAAATGAACATGTGTTTATCTTGTTTTGTAATTTTTTTACAAACTAATACCATCGAAATGTGTATGCACTTCTCTCATGCTTCACGATGATCTCGAGAATCAAAAGAATTTTGTTGATATTAGGTTGTCTAAAAGATTGCCTCCACATTTCAAATTTTGGTTTTTTAAAATTGAACAAAGCTTGCTAGTGTGAGAAATGAAATTGTGTGTGTTCTCTTTTTATTCATGCAAACAAAGATTGATCAAACTACGGATGTACTTACTTGCTTTTGTTTACCTTTAGAGGGCTTGCCTTGGTGGGAAAAAGTACTCACCCCAAGGGAACGACCCAAGCAATAATGAGCATAAGCCAAGCTCTTCCAAACCACTATATAAATTTGTGGTTACGATGAAAATCATAAACAATGGCAAGCGGTGCATGATAACTCTCCCCTAGTGTCTTTATGGTGTGTAAAGCCCTTGTTCTAAGGGTTGGAGATATCTTACAAGGAGTTTATCATTGCACCCCCTAAACTGGATGCCCTTACTATGAACCTTTGTTTAGAATCCAAAATACCAATATTTGTTGGCGTAAGGAGGTCGGACCTCCGGAGTTGTCCCACATATTTACAATTCTTTGTAGAGATGAGAAGTTTGTCATGGGAGATTCGTGAGAATTGAAGCTTGTCTGACCTGTAGAAGTGAGTGTCATGGAGAGGATCCAATGTTCAAGCTTCTAATCATCTGCTTTGAATAAGCACAACTGGAGAAATCCAAGTGGGAATGTAATTTTTGAGTCAGTTAAACACATTGATTGGATCCAAAATCTTGAAAACAAACATTCAACAAGTTCGACAAATTTCAAACCTTTAGAAGGAGCAAATACCTTTGAAAAAATCCAAGTGCTACTGCTTGTCCCTAGGGATTTCATCCTTAGAGGCTTCTAAGTATTTGGATTTATATCTCAATTTTCTCTCTAAATTCAACATTAGGGAACTATTGCCTTTATTCTCTTGATTTCCACATAATGGACCTTGTGGGATGAAAATAAATTGAGACATATACATTTAGTTGAAAAGCTAAGCAAGAAAGTGTTTGTCGTAAAAAAGAACTCATTGAGCAACGACAAAAGAAAAATTGAACCCCACACATGTGTTTGTTCAAATGACTTCCCACAAAATTAAAGTTCCAAAACAAAATTCCATCAATCGTCACAAACGTTTTAGTCCAAGAAATCTTAAGAAACGTTAGTCTATGCTTTACGCAATTAGAGAAAGATTGGTCTATAAATTTTACAAACGTGCTTCAAAAGATAATCCCAATTTTTATTCATTCTATTATTGTAAAAATCCAAGTCTTTTTCATTGTTTTGAGTATATCACTTTGTAGGGTTGAAAGGTCCTTAGAAGTATAGCATGTTCTTCAATACCTAGGTCTTGTAAACAAAAGTCTCTTTAAGTTCACTTAGGATCAAAACCAACACTTTCATCCACCCTCAAAACATCAATCAAAATTTGTCTCACAAACAACTCTTAGAAATCTTGGAAAAATCCTTCATACTAGACTTTTGGAAAATCCTTTAAATCAAATGAAAATCATATTGTGTGACTAGGTGTGTGTAGATGAATCCTTCTTCATACACTTAGTTAAATTATTACCTTGTAGACAAGTCTATTTCAAGACAACATCTAACCTCTTAGAGTTTAGGAGTTCATTATCAAATCCAAATCAAATCCAAAAGTCCTAAAGTCTAGTATATCCTTCAAGGTTTTTTATGAGTTCAATCATTCATATCACCCATCTTTCATTTATCTCATCACCAACCTTTGATCCTTAACATCTTAGATTTTCTTTTTTGTACATAAAGTTTATACCAATCTAAGGAGTTAGAGGTTCACCTCCCACATTCTTGAAAAAAATGATCCAACTAGATCTCAACACAAGAAGAACATGGAAACAAACAAAGAAACATCCACTTCAAGTGACTTAAGTCAAACTGCTCCTGAAATCAACCCCATTGGATCTAGCAATCCCCCACTCAACCTTCCTCAAATACCACAGGATCTTCAAGGGGGAGGTTGCCAAGTGGAGGACATTACCAACAATGTCCTCAGAATGACTCAAGATGAAATCATGGAAATAGTCCAAAATTCTAAAAATCATAAAATTGTCAATACAATGATGAGACTTAATCCTTCACAATACATGTTACAATTGGAAAAGGAAGGCACTAAAATCCCTTCTGATTATGATGTAAGCACTATTGTGGAGAAACCTCTTGAGAATATGTTGCTTTTACCATCCACACCACCTTTTCAAAACGTCATTCAACCCATCCTGCAACCGACCTCATCTCATGCTCAAAGTCAACCCATGATTACCAAGGGGAGTTCATTGCTTCATGCTCTTCAAACACATCCCATTGTAAATAACCAATACTTGGATGTAAACACCATCTTGGGTCAACCAAATACTATTCCTCAAAACCCAAAACATCCATACATTCCACTCGTCTTTCATGACACCAACAATCCATCTACTTTTGCCGCATCACTGACATGTTATCTTGACACATAAGTCTCTCTCCCCATGACTTCACAAGGAAAAGGGGGAATATTTGATCCCTCATCATCACTTTATCAAGGAAACACACCACCCATTTTCCCACCATTTCCCCCTCTACCATTAACATCCACACCAACCCTTGGTTTAGGGAAACCCCCTTTACCAATCCTTAATCAACCAAATCAAAGCAATCCTCCAGTCATGAATCAAATCAACATACAAAATCCTTCAATCATGCCATCGATATAGCAACACTAGGTGGCACCAATCCAAACAACACAATCAATCGCTGCACCGTCTATAAATGTGGTCTCCCAAGGACCTAGAATATCAACCACACCATCTATCACACAACCCCTTATCATCAATCCAACAACACCCCAACAACCACCTCAACAAACTCTCATCACAACATATCACATCATTCCAAATCCTCCACCTCCACCACCAAAACCAAACATGGCAAATCAATATAGTATCTCATTACAAGGTACCCAACAAGCCTATCAGAAAGCATTTCAACAATTTCAAGCTCAACAAGCCTCACAAACCATGCAACAAGATGCTCAAAAATCATAGGCACAACAAGCCACACAACAAGCACTACAAGCTGCTCAAGAGCAAGCTCAAGCTTTATTGCAACAACAACAAGCTACCCAAGCCACCCAAGCGGTGCAAGCAACACAAGCTACCCAAGCCACCCAACAAGCTCAAGCTCAGGCACAAGCTTAGTATCAAGCCCAACAAGCTCAAGTGCAAGCACAATACCAAACACAACAACAAGCAGTTCAGTGGAAAGCCTATCAACAAGCTTTGCAACAACACCAAGTGCAACAAGAAGCAGCTCAACAACAACAAGCATTGTTGGCACAACACCAGCAAGACCAACAAAAAGTGTTGTTGGAACAACAACAATTGTAGGCATACCAACAAGCATTGGTCACAAAAAAAAAGATTTAACCACCTCCCACGAACACACAAAACACCCCACCCATCACTCAAACAATCAAACCACCTCAAAACACATTCATCCCACCACTCGATCTGCAAAGCAATGTGTCTGCACAAATCAAATTACTCTCACAACAAGTGGTAGACCTCCAATCAAGGAAGACAACAAAAACACCAAAGTATTTGTGCCCTTATCCTTTCAACATAAGCATTGTGATGGTTCCATTCCCAAAAGGATTTGAAATCCCTAAATTTGACAAATATCATGGGACGAGTAATCCCGAGGATTACATCAGGAATTCTAGGTACATTGTATGGAAGTTGCATATGACAACACTTATCTAATGCAACTATTCCCTCAGAGTTTGGTTAGGCCAACAATGAAATGGGTTCAAAATGGAAAATCCTACGCACATATAGAATGAGTCATTCCATAGGCATTCAGAGTCAATGAGATTCAAGCCAATAGGACATTGGATGCTCGAAGCCAAGCGAAGGAACATCTGAAGCATCACCACACCAATCTCGAAGGTCCTAAAAATATAGTGAATAAACACATCAATATATTGAATGGGCAGTGTCCAACGACTGTATGCAATAGAGGACATCTTGAATTTCTCTCTTAAGCACTAATCTACTGAATAAAAATTCTAATCTAAAGGGCCTCTAATCTAGAAAGTAGTAAATCATCTATCTAGAAAGCAGTAAAATAACTCAAACTAGAAGATAGAAAACTAAGAATCTGAAGAGCATCACCATTAAACTAGAAAGCATGGAAACAATTAACCTAAAGAATGCATAAATTTTTGAAGAGGTAAAGCATGTAAAGGAATTAGGAAACATTCATCTATTGCAGAGAATCACAGGATAATTGCTAATGATGAAACCATTAATCAAAACTAACTGAAGAAAGGTACTCTAGACATTCAATGCTAAGCTCAAAAGCTACAAACTCATTTACAACCTGCAGGATCGACACTAATAGTATAACATGTACAAATGGAAATAAAATGCAAATGCAACTTCTATTTTATCAAAGGAAAATGCAAAACAAGAAACAAATACTTATCTATCTATTTCTAACCCTCGAGTGGCCAGCTCATGGGTGTATCTACTGCTACTTCAGATCACATGCGCTGGAAAATCTTTTTTGTTACTTCATTCCACAGATGCATCCATATTACACAGTAATTCAAAGGAAGGCGGGAAAACTCAAACTCATATTCATATAGTAGTTTTTACTCAAAAGACAAATTGATAGCATAACGATAATCTTCTTATCATTATTTGTAACAGTTACATATTTATATGAAATGTGGCTAACAAAAATCCTATTTTTCATTTGATCAAGTCTTTTCAATGGATTTCCCATAGTAAAAGGGACTTAAGAGCCCATGATATACAATATTAAAGAGGCTTCGCATGAGCCATAAAGTCTTTGAAACTGAAAAACAATAGTATTATAAAAGCTTGGCCAAAATGCGTGCTCCTAGCATTCCAACACCTGATCACTGGTTTTCAAAAGTATGAGACCCGCATTCATTTCCCTTCTAACTAGAATGGCGAATGGTGGTGGAGTTGACTTGCAAATACTCAAGACTAAACCATTAAATCAACATAAGTTAGTTTGATTTAATCAACTCCAAGAAATAAGTTTGTACGATTATTCATAGAAAGAAAAGCAATTATTTTTCCTAAAGATAATCAATTAGCAGAGTAATTTGGGTTGGAAGGTTCATATTTGTATATTGAGGCCATTATGTTGATGAGGTTATTTTTACCTCATCATTTCCTCCCCTTCCTTATTTAAAGCAGGTCCTCCTGCTCTTTGATAGACCCCTTGTCCATCATTTCTCCTATTCATTTCCTCATGTTTAGCACTAAGATCATATACATCATCTACCTCTATATCCAATGTCTCTGGATTCCTCAACAATCCCTGATGAAAAGTGACCCTTTGTTTCCATTTGGCAAAACTATCTTCACTTTGGTCCAAGTTGGTGTATATTGGAGGTGGTGGGGAAAGAAGCAAGGGAGATTTGTACCTCATACCAATCCAATTGGTCTTAAATTCCTCCAAAATTTTGATCAAAGCTATACTCTTTTGTAGGACCATCTGATATTGAGAGGTGAAATTATTTCTCTCTTTTTGAGATGCATTGGAAGAGGGGTGTACCTTTCTTCACATGCATGCCATGTTGGTCCTATTAAATGTGGTCCCTATTCCTGAAATTAATCATGACACACCCTGAGGTTGTTATCATATTTGACCTGTGCTTCTTGTTTACTTTTGACACCCAGAAACTGTTTCTTGAAAGAGAGAGGCTTCCTATGAGGGTATCTTATTTGCAACCCTACAGTCTTTTCTACCTAAGCATACTTTCTTGATCTATCTTGCCAGTGAATTTGGTTTCGCATAGTGGACATAAATGATTTTAATTTTGCTTCTCCTACAAAGGGGTCAATAAGGAAATATGTATACTTTTCTGGGAGCAAATTGTGAACAAAGAATTCACATAACAAATTCTGCTCTTCAAGGAGTGACTCAACAAATATTTTTACAAATTCCTTGACATCAGGGTCATGAGGTTGGTTTTGGCGAATTCTTTGCAATTTCCATCTCAAAAGTTGTTTGTTAAGGAACATGGAGTATAGCCTAGATGGTCTTCTACAGGCTAGTAGCAATTCACCAATTTCACAGGCATCTTGCCTACCCCTATATGCCTAATGGAAAGATTCTTTTAACATGACTAACTCCCTCTTTAACCTATTGTTTTCAAATTCTACATCTTCAAAAAGGTAACAATGCTCTATCCATTTCATAAGCATTGGGGGAATACATACCTAGAACCAATCTATAACAATAGGTTCATTTTGTGTTCCTTTTGATTCCATAATTGGTTGAGTATCACTCTCTTGTAAACTTTGTTCTAACTCCACAATTCTACTCACAGAGGCATTCAACTCAGTTTTTTGTCGATTATTTTTTTCTTCAAAGGCATTGAATAATTGCATAAAATTATTATTCAAATCTAAAATGCATTTTTCTTTTTCATACAAAGCATCCTGATTCTGCTTACTCTATAAATTCCATTGTTGGATTTGGAATTGCAGCTGCTCAATAAGCTTGTCTTTTTCCTCTAGTTGTGTAGTTAATTTTGCAATTTCTTGATTCATTTTATGGACAATAGCAATGTGCAGCTACATTTCTTCTTTTTGTTAATTAATTTGTGCTTTGTCATCCTGCAACCTCGCCCTTAGCCCTTGAATTTTTGTCTTTAGTTTTTCTAATTCTTCATTTTTTTGACTGGATTCTTCGTCCCTTGTATCCACAGAGAGGGATACGTGAGGGATGTTCTTCATCAAACTAAGGTACATTTTCCTTTTTCTCATCAATATGGGGTGCATTTTCTATTTCAGTGCTCTTAGGAAGCACTTCTACTTCTACATTCTCAATATCAGACAAATTTCCTTGTTTAACTTCTTCAATTAAGGAGGAGCAAGGAATTTCTCCATCTGTATGAGGTTTGTCTTCTTCTTCATCGGTATTCGTAGAGAAATATGTATGAGGAGTTGCTTGAGGCACTCTTTCTACAAATTCAGGTATATTGTCCAACTTGTCAAGGAAGGATGAGAATCCTCTTGCAGGTTCATCTTCGTTCTGTTATGAGTGCGGTGATTGTGCTTTCTCCCCTTCATGCTCTTCAGGTGATAGGGTTTCTTTGTCCTCTTCCTAGGGAATTTTCTCTTCTTGCTTTCCTGTCTCTTCAATTTCCTCATTATCAGGTGGACTATCAATTTCTACCACTTTTATTGCAGTCTTGGCCTTTTTCTGTTTTGAAGTACTACCTATATCTTGGGGTTCAATTTCACTGACCCCTGAAGATAACCGTTTACTCCTCCGTAGAGGAGGGGTTATTTGAATTTTTTTTTACTTTGTTTCATTTTCTTTCGAGGGGGCTCATCTTCTTTGGAATGTGCAATTCCCACCTCCTCTTCTTGTTCTGGGGTTTGTAATTCATCTAGCAAGGATTCCTGTGCATCACCATTGGGATTCGTGGAGGTATATTGGGACTCAAGGCCACCTAATTCCTCCAAGTAGGGTTCTTCAATAGATTGCTCCTTTTGTTTAGAGGATTCCCCTTTCTCAAATGACCTCCCTGGTTCTTCATTTTCAAATTTCTATAGGAACCTTTGCCACTTTTTCTTTGGCTTATTGCAGAAATGATATTTACAAATTAGTTGTATCAAATCATGATGTTTAAGAGGCTCCATCCCAATTTTATACTTTTCTACCATAGGGGTGACTGAATGATAGAGAAAAGTTGGTAAATTTACCCTAAGGGTAGGGTCCTCAATGTCATGGCATAAATGAGTCAGTAGGTGGAAAGGGGGTCCCACTACTGTAGTCATTTGTCCCTCACAAGTGAAGTACTTTATAATCCAAGCTGCAATAGACCTCCAGGGCTCTGGAATAGACATTCTATGTAATGCCCCCTTTTTCATGAGCAATGGATTTTGGAGGAATTAGCCTATACCTGATCCTTGTAGGCTAATGGAGCTTGATAAGAGGATTGTTTGGCAGATACCCAGTTGATTGGTTGGCTCGTTTCATGATTCAATCTACATATGGAGATGTTCTAATGACTTTTTGATATGTTTCTATTTTTAGAAACCTCATGTTATAAACTAATGTTATGTTTGCACTTTATGTTATGAATAATTATTTTATTATAAAGTGCAAAATAATAAAATAATAAAATAAAATAAAATAATATTCCTTCTAGAAAGTGACTTGGGAAAGTTCTAGAAGGAGGCTGACCTATTGAGAAAAAAGAATAAATAGACATCTTGGGCTTCATTCTCGACATGCAGATTTGATGTTGTTGTTGTTGCATCTTGTGGAGCCTAGGGTTTCTACAGATTACTTCATTGTCATAGGAAACAAAAACTTCCTATTGATAGCAATTTTGAGGGTGTGAAATATCACCTGAATTATTGCAGCTGAGGGAGAGGTTACTTCAGACTTCTCATTTGTGCTACATTGTAAATTTTGTGGCCTTTGGCCAAATTTGAAGATAGAGATTGAAATCAACCTATTGAGGTATTTGGGGATAGAGTTTCATATCAGATTCTTGTGATTAGTTCGATTGGAGAGTTGGAGAAAGGTTGCTTTTCATTGATTTTGATCAAAAGAGGAGTCCAATTCTAAGCAAGTCATTTCCAGATTTGTATATAATTATTGATAGCTCAAGGTCCATTGATTACAGCTGGAAGAGCGATTTTGCATATGCATAGGTGATGCAATTATTAATGTTTGCCTCTAGAAAATCGTGGCACATAAGGGGGCAGTCAAGCGTTGCTTAAGGTGGAAGTTTAGACTGAAATGTGTGGCAGACCTGGGCACTTTGTTGGAGACATTTTGATATTTGAAGTCTTCATCTATTTGGGCATCAAGGGAGTTCGATCTACATCTCAACTCATAGATATTTTTTCTGATCTTAGTTTACAGTCATAATGCCCAGCTTGGGAGGACTGCGTCTTAACTCATAGTTGCCTCAATTGACATCGATTTCTTCATATAGAAGTAGTGCTTGAACTAAGGCAGGGTGGACAATATTTCTGAAGTTGTTGGGACATTTTTTGTGGATCCATCAATTATATAGCAAGGCTGAGATCATAGTGAGAGGGACGGCTAGGGGAAGAATTTGTTTTCAGCTTCTAAGGAGAATTAAATTCAATAAAAATTCATAAAGCAAGGTTGTGGCATAAGGAGGTAGGGCCCTATCATTTTTGAAGGAATTTGCAACAACAATAGGGTAAATCGACATTATATGTACAGGTAGCTCATCATTTTCAGACCTGGTGGTTGTTATTGGTATTGAAGGACGATTTTTCTCATGACCTTGTTGGAAGAAGAAGACGATTTCATCGGTGGCATCCTACACCAGCTTGACACCATATTCGCCATGCTCCAGGTTCCTTAAATTAGTATGCATCAATTTTTAGATTTGCATCTGTATAGGGCGATTAGTCTGTCTATTTTAATCATTAGTTGTAGTTGCATTGTTAAATCTATGAACAATAGATGTAATGTACATTCAAATCAAATAATACTTGGAAAGTATTGTAATCAATTCATAAACAAGCTGCTGTAAGTAGTCTTTGTAATCAAACTTTGGCATCCAAAGTGTTTGTCATAATTACTAGTTGTTGTAGTTGCATATTGCAAGTAGTTTCAGTCACATATATGCATTGAATATATGCCAAAATAAGTTACACCTTCATGTTAGGTCATTGTTTAGTCAATTTAGAGTCATTTGTAAACATTCTCATTGATGCTAATTGAAGAAAAGAGTCATTAAAGAAAACTGAAATGTTATATCAGTCATATGACCCTTGTATGTGAAATGTTTGACAAAATTACCAAGGCCAAAAATCAGAAGTTTCAATCAGATTTGAGCAGGGTCATTACATTCTATGAATTCCCTTATTTTGCCCCCTGGTGCTTATGGTCAATATAGGTTGGGATTCCCCTTCTCTATGGAACAAATCTATTAACTTTTGATAAGGGACGTGGGTATTTTCATTCAAATGAATCCCTTTATTTTCAAAACCAAAAAGATGAGCAAGGACTTTCGTACTTACCTAGAATGAATTTTCACATACCATAGTCTTCCCATTTGCAAAATTCTCAATGAATTCCTTTACCAGCTACTCTGTGTACCCCTCAAATTGTTTCATGAAATCTAGCCATCCAACCCTTTGAAATAAAGCACCTATATTGCTTAATGTCAGCAATGGCATTGTAGAATTTGGCTTAGACTTTTTCTGATTGCCTCCCATCTCCTTTGCTTCTTGGTAAAAAAAATTTTAGAACCCTGAAATGCTTGCTTCTTTGAATCACATATGGAGAGAGAATTTTGTGTTGATATACTCAACAGGGAAAGAATTAATTACCAAATTTCTTGTCACCTTACTGTATCATTATGATGGCTCTTCATAGGGAATTACAACAACTATTGTACTTTCACCAATCATGTAAAGGAGAAAAAGTTTCAAAATTACAAGGGGAACAAATCATGCCAATTAATTAACCTTTATTCAAAATAAATACTAGCACTTCTAATAAATTAATTCACACATACCTTAGGTCTTGTCATTAGATCAAATGTAGCTTACCTGTTCTTACGTAACTAGATAGTTATATGGCTGGCGAAGGTGGCGGTGGATATCAATGGAATGGATGGGATGGTTGGAGTAATGATGGAAACTATTATGACAAAAAGGATTTCATAATAATCTTATTTATTAAGAAAAGATTTGATATGGCAAAGTGATCATAAGGAAGTGGATATTGCAGTAGCATTAAGGAATGGGCATGCATGAAACCTAGGAAAAATAAGAGAAACTTTGAAAAATAAAATTTACACAAAAATCAAAACATTATCGAGTAATGCAACTGACATAGAGAAGAAGAAAGTTTTGGAATTATTTAGAAGGATGTCATCGGAACTAAGTAACCAAATTGAGGATTTTGGAACATCATTGAAAGATGCAATCAAAGCAACAACCAAATTTTTTGGAGCATTGTTGAAAGATGCAGTTGGAGAAGCAACCAAAATTTTTGGAGCATCTAAACATAATTTTGGAGCATCATTGAAAGATGTAGCCAAAGGAGAAACAACTAAATTTTGGAGCATTGTTGAAAAGATACAGCCGGAAGGAAAAATATTGTGACACTTTGGCCTTGACTTCCCAAAGCACCATTAGATGATGCACCAAAATGCAGGATTAGGACGGGCTGTGGAGTCAATATGATTTGTAGGTTCCAGAGCATTGTAGCAACAAATTCGGAGCATCATAGTAAGATGTGCTGGAATTGGGCTCACCACAATATGTCTTACAAAATGTAAAAAAGATTTAGTCAAGTCTAAATGATGGTGTTGATGAGAAAATTGAAGAAATTTTCAAAATTTATTTATTTATTTATTTTTAATATTTTATTTTATTTTTTAAGAGACACTATATTGACCCTTCCTCAGTAGAGTCAATGTATTGGATTTCTTCCTGTGTTTCTACCATTTTTGTAAACTCTTCTTTGTTAACGGGTTTATGGTAAATGTGTAGTTGATGCCCATTAACCAAAAGAGTTCAGGTATCACCATCAATTGGTTTCAATTGGACTGAACCTTTAGCAAACACTTTAGAAATCTCATATGGTCCAAGCTAGTGTGTCCTAAGTTTCCCTTGATGGTCCTTGTGTTTTGAATCGAACAACAATGCCCAATCCCCGGTATGGAATTCTTTCTCTTTGATGTGTTTGTCATGCTAGACCTTACGTTGTTGCTAGATCAATTTAGTTTTATGGATGACATCTAGAGCTCATATGGTTCACTAAGTTGTAAGACTCTCTCAATTTGAGCTCGTTTAAGATCCATGCCCAATTCCATGGCCATCCTAAGGGTTTGGAGTTCGAATTCAATGGGCAATAGGGGCTTCTTTCTAAAGAATAACTCATAGGGTCTATGGCCAGTGGTTGACTTCCAAGTCATGTTGTAGGCCCAGACGGCTTCTGGTAGTTTCCTAGCCCAATCTTTCCTTCCCGAGGAAACTATTTTTGTCAAAATATTGTCTAGTTCCCTATTTGTGACCTCGACTTGTCTATTTGCCTACGGGTGGTATGGTGAGGACTTTTTGTGACTTACTTGGAAGTGATTTGTGAATGTCAATAAGACTTTGGACATAAATTGGGGGCCTTGGTCTGTAAAAATTTTTCTTGGGGCCCCGAATCTAAGAAAGATTCTATTATAAAGAAAATCAGTTACCTGCTCTTCCCTCACAACGCGTAGTGCTTGTACTTCTACCCACTTAGTCATGTAATCAATACAAACCATAATATACTCTTTTCCTTGCGAAGGGGGATCTATAGGGATAATAAAATCCAATCCCCATTTCTCAAATGTTTCAAGGACTACTTAAGGCAGTAGGGGCATTTCATTGGATATAGTTGGTCTTCCCATCCTTTGCATTCATCACAACTATGAATGTACTTCTTGATATCCTTATGCATTGAAGGCTAATAATATCTTGCTCCCAGGATCTTATGAGTTGTCCTTTTAGCAGAATAATGCCCTCGAGAAGGGTCATCATGGCAAGCCCTAAGGATACTATAGGTCTCATCTGCCCTAGCACATCGTCGCAAAACCATAGCTGGTCCACACCAAAACAAGATTCCATTAATCCATTTAAAAGGGGCACTTTCTTTGACGAGGTGTTTCTTTTGTTTTGCCAAGAAATGAGGTGGTACCTCTAAGGTGGCTAAGTAGTTCACAATATCAGCAAACCAAGGAGTTTTAGTGGAAATGGAAAACAAATTTTCATCTGGGAATTCATCCTGTACTGGAGCACAGTCACTATCATGTTTGATATGAGATAAGGAGTCTGCAACTACGTTGGACTTCCTTGGTTGTCAAAAATTGTCACATTAAACTCCTAGAGAAGGAAAAACCACCTAATTATCCTTGCACTTACCACTGGTTTGTTCATGAGATATTTGATGGCTGCATGGTTTGTGTGCATTGTAACTTTGTACCTAGTGACATAATGTCTAAATTTCTTGATGGCGTGCACTACAACCAAAAACCCCTTCTTTGTTGTGGTGTAATTCTTCTTTGTTGGTGCCAATTTTTTGTTGATAAAATATATAGCATATTTTCCTCCATTCTCATCTTCTTGCCCAAGAACTACTCCAATGGCGTCATCGGACGCATCGGCATAAATGTGAAATGGTAGGTTCCAGTTAGGTCCTCGAAGGACAGGGGTAGAGGTGAGTTTCTCTTTAATAGTTTCAAATGAGGACTGGCACTCAGGTGTCCAAATGAAGTCAGCATTTTTTTGAAGGAGAGAAAACATCAGGGCTGCAATTTCGCTAAAGTTTTCTATGAATCTCGATAGTATCTAGCATGCCCTAAGAAACTCCTGACATTGGTTTGGGCCTTTGGAATCTCAAGTTGTGTGAATTTTATTTTCTTGGGATAAAACTTAATCCCTTTAGCTGAAATATGATGTCCTAGCACTATTCCTTGTTCTACCATGATTAAGCATTTCTCATGACTAAGGGACACTCGATGATCCTCACACCACTTTAACACCTTGTCTAGATTTGTGAGAGATTCATTGAAATTTGAACTATAAACAATGAAATCATCCATATAAACTTCCACACACTCATTTACCAACTTAGCAAATATAGCCAAGATGGCCCTCTAAAAGGTGGCAGGAGCATTAAATAGCCCAAAGGGAAGAACCCTATACACAAATGTTCCCCAAGGGCAAGTAAAGGTCATCTTATCCTAGTGTTCCACTACTACTTATATCTGGTTGTAACCACTCAATTCGTCCAAGAATGAAAAATATTTTCTCCCAGCCAAGTTATCCAACACTTGGTCCACAAATGGTAGGGGAAAATAATCTTTATGTGTTGCTTTGTTGAGCTCCCTATAATCTATACACACTCTCCACTTCCCATTCTTCTTTGGAACTACAACCAAAGGTGAGACCCACTTGCTATCAAAAATTGGGTAGATGAATCCTACCTACAAGATTTTCTCAATCTTAGTTTTAACGATATCCTTAAGAGCAGGATTGAGTCTCCATTGTGGTTGGAAAACAGGTCAAACATCCTCAGTATAGATACGGTGCATGCACACACTAGGATGTATTCCTCTCATATCTTTATAATCCCAAGTGAACGCTTTAGATATATTCACTAGGGTATCAAACAGTCTTTGTTCTTCCATCTCAGTCAACCAAATATTGATGTTCAAGGTTTTGCCTGGTAGCAACATAATGGTTTTGACTCCAGGCTAATTGGATGTGACAGTGTGAATAGGTTTTTTCAGTGTGTTACGTGGACAGCTGTGTGGTATAGTCTTATGGATCCTAGCAACATCTACAAAGAAATGACAAGTTTTTGGAGCTAAGTTCATCAAAGGGCAAGGAAATCCAATAAACTTAGCATCATTAAATTATGCTTGATCTGTGTTTATTGGGTGTCTAAGGATTTCTTCTTCGTCTGAAACCTCTTCTCTACTAGAGTCTATTGTAATACTTCCCACACCATTCTTTAATTCTTCACCATATTGTTTAATGACTACCATGGCTAGTGAAGCCAAGTTTTTCTGTCCAGTAGGACTTTTTGGTTCATCAACCATACTTTGTTATGTTTAACAGGCTTGGCAGGAGGATACAAGAACAACAGTTTGCTATTGATTCCATGGGAGATTATCATTCTTCCTTCCTTGTAGTCAATTTTTGCTGCAACCGTAGCCAACCATGGTCATCCTAGAATTATTGGATAACTATATTTGGGAATAAGGGATTCAATTATCTAAAAATCCATTGGATATTCCCATCCATCTACTTTAACAAGAACGTTTTCAATGATGCCCTTGGGAATAGCTATGGATTGGTTTGCCATCTATAGGACTGTAGTTGTGGGATTTAGATCAGTGAGGCCCAATTTTTCCATCACATCAACAATCATTACATTAATGGTTGCTCTAAGGTCCACTAAAGCGTTAGGTATTGCTACCCTTTTAACTATTACTGTTATAAGTGGACTTCCTGGGTCATCATATTTTGGAGCAATAACGGTTCGAGCTAACAAATTAGCTAGGTACCCATTGATATGAATAGTGTTGATTCATTTTGGCTCAAGGATTTAATCAACTGGTTTAACTCAAGGATCTCTTTAATCGCTTGTAACAAGGGAAATTCAATCTACAATCATTTAATTTCATGTATTAGTGTAGTTTTCTGTAGGCGATGTTTTTTCCAGAGGATCTTACACTAGGATTGGTTTCAATCGCTCTAGAAAAGGGGCTCTGGTTTTGTCTTTAGTTGTAGGCTTTTCCAAAGATTCAGTTGGCGATTGACCCTCCTCCTCCTGAGGTAGGTCAACAACTCCTGCTAAAGATGGCAAGTTGGTTTCATGTTGTGTAGTGTCTAGGGTTTGTTCTACAAGCATGGGTGTTATTGTTGTTTCCTCAGTAGACTTCTAGACAGGTTCATCTATGATTTCTTCGATAATTGGTTGTGGAAGTGTTTTACCAAACCTTAGCTATAGGTTTCCATAGTGTATTTCATTGAGTCTGGTGACATTTTCTTGTTTGGTGGAGTACACCAAAGTGTTTGGATGATTGTTCTTTGGATTAGGTATTGGTTACGCTAGAAGTGGTGGTTGTTTAACTTGTTTAGTTTGTTGAGTGTTCTAGGAAGGTGGTAAGAGAGTCTGTTGGTTAGGCATCCTCCTGGGACTAGAATAGAACTGATGTTGGGGTTGATTTCATTGAGGAATGGAATTGTTAGGGTACCACTACTGTTGGGACTAGTTGGACCACTAAGGGTTACCCCAAGATTGGTTTATCCAATCCGGTGGTCCCCGAGGACATGTTCCCCAGTTAGAGGGTACTGGTGGTGGTGCTTGAGGCTAGGGCACTACCCATTGATTATTGTTACAATTTGGTTGGGGTCACTTGTTAGGATTGGAATTTTGTCCATAAGAGAAATTACCTCCCATTCTCTGGTTGACAATGTTCACTTCATCCTCAACTAGAGTTGTTCTTTTCTTGGAATTTTTGATGGAATTTAATAGTTCGCATTGATTAGTGGAGTGATTCTTATCACATACCTAACAAATATCAATCTTGTCAACTTTGTCCAAGAGACACTCTCTTAGCAGATGTTTGTTTTGGCACCTAGGGCAATAAATAGATAGAGTCTCAGGATTCCTGGTTTTGGCCTGGATACATCTAAAGTAGTGTTAAGTTGGACAAGAATGTTGGTCTTGAAGTTGGCCAATTCCTCACAAAATTTATTTATGTCATTAGAGCCATGTAAGGGGGTGAACTTCCTAATCCCTTCATGAGTACAAGGGAATTTTTGACATAATTCCATTATTTCTTCTAGTCACAGTTGGGACATGTCTCCTTTTCTCATTAAGTCTAAGCTCCTCTGAGCTTCATCATCAATACCTTTGAGAAATAAGGTCTTTAAAATATCAAGGCTAATAACTTCCCCACCACAATGTTTGGACAACAAGATAAACCTATTTAGGTAGTCCTCTAAACTTTCATCCTCATTCTGCCTTATTTTGAACAACTCTTCTTTCCTATCACTCACCCTGCAATAACTTTGATATTTCTCCAAAAATGTCGTTTCCATTCATCCCAGGAAGTTATCGACTGAGAAGCTAACCCCATAAACCAATGCATAGCTGAGTCTTTCAGAGTGGATGGGAAAAGCTTCAGTTTCTGATTATCATTCTTAGAGTTATAGGTTTGACACAAGACTTTGAATTCCAATAGGAATAGATTAGGGTCCTCAATGGACAAACCTCGAAAGAGAAAGCTGGTGAAATATTTTTCATTGTTGTCTTGTCATTTGCATCAATAGCAATAGGATAAGTGAATGTGTGTGGTGGAGGGTTATCATTGTTGTGGTTATTGGCAGTGTTTCTACAGTCACCCATGGTGTTGGAAGGGATGTGATCCTCTTCCAAAATTTGCTTAGTGGCACAAGGTTCAAAAATCAGCGAAAGAATATGCTCTTCGACCACTATTTGTTCTCTTTCTGGAGTATGTGGGAAGGTCGTAGGTTGACCCTGTTCGCTCAATTCCATAGTAAATTCTTGGTCTGAGTTTCCTTCTTCTCCACTTGTTCTTGGTACATCAACTAGGGGGGTTTTTGGTATGAATCTCTCATGGGGGCCTCATTTCCTAACCATGCAGAAAAGAAGCCAAGGGACTATTCCTATCCCTAAGAGAGGTGTTTAAGATATCTCTTACTAACACTAGAAAAAGGGGTCCCTGACAACGGTGCTAAAAAGTGACAAGCTGTCGTTAGGTCCTAACACTTTAGTGAATAAACACATCAATTTATCAACCGGGCAGTGCCCAACGACTGTATGCAATAGAGGACATCTCGAATTTCTCTCTTAAGCACTAATCTACTAAATAAAAATTATAATCTAAAGGTCCTCTAATCTAGAAAACAGTAAATCATCTATCTAGAAAGCAATAAAATAACTCAAATCAGAAGACAAAAACTAAGAATCTGAAAAGCAGCACCATTAAACTAGAAATCATGGAAACAATTAACCTAAAGAATGCATAAATTGCTAAAGAGGTAAAGCATGTAAAGGAATTAGGAAACATTTATCTACTACAGAGAATCACAAGCTAACTGCTAATCATGAAACCATTAATCAAAATTAACTAAAGAAAGGTGCTCTGAACATTCAAATGCTAAGCTCAGAAGCTACGAACTCAGTTACAACCTATAGGCTCGACGCTAATATTATAACATGTACGAATGGAAATAAAATGCAAATGAACTTCTATTTTATTAAAGGAAAATGCAAAACAGGAAACAAATACTTATCTATCTATTTCTAACCCTCGAGTGGCCAGCTCATGGGTGTATCTATTGCTACTTTAGATCACATGCAATGGAAAATCTATTTTGTTACTTCATTCCACAAATGCATCCATATTACATAGTAATTCAAAGGAAGGCGGGAAAACTCAGACTCATATTCATATGGTAGTTTTTACTCAAAAGACGAATTGACAACATAATGATAATCTTCTTCTCATTATTTGTAACAGTTACGTATTTATATGAAAAGCAGCTAACATAAGTCCTATTTTTCAGTTGATCAAGTCTTTGAATGGATTGCCCATAGTAAAAGGGACTTCCATGATATACAATATTAAAGAGGCTTCGCATGAGCCATAAAGTCTTTGAAACTGAAAAATAATAGAATTATAAAAGCTTGGCCAAAACGTGTGCTCCTAGCATTCTTGCACCCGCTCGCTAGTTTTCAAAAGTGTGAGACCCACATTCATTTCCCTTCTAACTAGAATGGCGAATGGTGGTGGATTTGACCTACGAAATGCTCAAGACTATTATTTATATGACTATTCATAAGTTGGTTTAATTTAATCAACTCCAAGAAATAAGTTTGTATGATTATTCATAGAAAGAAAAGCAATTAATTTTCCTAAAGGTAATCAATTGGTAGAGTAATTTGGGCTGAAGGTTCATATTTGTATATTGAGGCCATTATGTTGAGGTTATTTTTACCTCATCAATCCCCAAGGCGCTCAACATTGAAAGAGCCCTGATCACATAAGGGACACACCTACTTATCAAAACAACCGTCCATCGACCAATTACAATGAAAAAACCTCACACATGGGAAAAGAATTATTTTTTTACTAATGATGGTGTGGTTGATGCCAAAGTTATCATTAGTGCTCTAAGGTAAAACACACAATCATATCAACAAATGCAAGTCAACAATCAAAACCACACACAAGCCAACACATCATCGCAACAACCCAATAACCAAGCGGTCAATAACCTAAACAATCAAGGGGGACCACCTCTAAGGAAGTATCCCCCTAAATGGAAATACACACCACTTGGGGAATCGATTGAGTTTGTCATGCAACGGCTAGTCTAGGAAATCTTATCAAGATCCCCGTTTATGACAATTATCAAGAACCTCAAGTCAAACCACCATGGTATGATGGAAAACAACTCTATGACTTCCAAAAAATAAAGGGACACACAACAACCAATTGCATGCGACTCAAAAATTTGATTCAAGACCTTGCGATGATAGAACCATAAATGTTGAACAACCTACAAAAAATCAAGATCTAAAGATATACACGAATCTGATGCTGAATCACAATAAGGGGAACAACAATGGTAAGGAAAAGTATAATAACGCAAATCATGTTTATGACAATGTGATTGCATCCTTAGATGTTGTTACACCCTTAGATGAATGGGTTACTGTGGTTAGTATCAAAGGATCCCGCGCCGACTATGGAGTCACCACACGTGGTGGAAAATTTACCATTCCAGGATTATCCCAAGCACCCAAAGCATCTACTACCAATCCAAAGAATTCCTAATGGCTATAATGTCTTAGACCAAGTGAAAAGAACCCCTGTCCAAATCTCCATCGTGGAGTTACAAAAAATATCACCTGCACACAGAAAAATCCTAGAAGCATTAGCCACATCCTCTATCCCAATGGATCTTGACACAAACCAATTCCAAGTTATGGTCAAACATATTACAACTCCACATCTCCTAACATTTTTTGATTAGGACTTCCCAACTGAGCCATCTCATAATCGCGCACTCCATCTTGAGGTCTTGGTCCATAAAAATAAAGTCAAAAGAGTCTTGGTGGATGGAGGTGCAAGGTTAAATATTTGTACTCTCAAGCTAATAAAGAGTCTAGGATTCTCTGAATATGTTATTGAAAAAGGTAAAGGTATTACAATCAAGGCATATGATGATCAAGAGCGGGTGTCTCAAGGCACCATTCAACTCCCTATTCAAGTAGGGCTAGCTATCATGGAAGCCACATGCCAAGTCCTTGATCTTGAATTACCTTATAATATCCTCCTGGGGCACCCATGGATTCATGGGATGCAAGCTGTTGCATCCACCTTCCATCAATATGTCAAGTTTCCTTATCATAATCAAGAGGTCACAATCCATGGAGACCCTAAACCATTTTATTAATGCAAGAACCTGGAATCCAAGTACTAAAAAATCCCCCAAGTACCAAAGAATGATGAAGGAACCACATCTCCATATGTTGACCCATCTACCTTAGCCTCCACTTATGGGATAAAGACACCTGCCATTGTTGACATCTTTGATATCAAAGTCATTATCCAAGACAATGGGTGTGGAGATTACAAAATGAAAATGAGTTCTTTTGTAATAGGAGAGTTACCTCAATCTCCTTGATCTCATGGACAACCTTAACCAATTGACACATCATCACAAACCTTCAAAACAAACCCCTCCAATTCAAAAAGTGGGGGGCCCTAAGTCAGGAAGTGGTAGACGAAAGGGATATATCAAGCTTATTGTATCAATATGAAAGGCTCGTGCCTAATCTCCTCATGGACAATAACAACAAAGGACTATAGTTAATGCGAGGATGGGGCTATAACAAAAATGAGAAACTCAAACAAAATGACAATGGTCTTCTAGAACCTATCATTCCTGGGAAGTGTATAAGAAATCTTGGCCTTGGATGTACCCCTCTGAAAATAACCATACTTGGAAAAGATCCCTTGGTTAGAAAAGTCAAAGCTCCTCTTCAATTGTCAGTATCCACAAGTTTACATTTAGATAACTTTACCTTTAACATAATCAATGTGTGTGACGAGGACCCCATAACTGATCTACCCATGCTATCTGAAGATTCCTCCCTCTTCATGATTAGTACCCTATCTTTTGAGTTGAACAACCAAGCCCATGAGCTAGAGTTAGTCTATCCCCAACTCATCGACTATGACTGACAAGGATCACCGATTTTAGACACGTTCGAAAATGATGAGGCTCTCTTGTAATTCATGGGATTGTGGGATACTATACCATGTGGAGATCACAAAGCAGGGTTCAACATTGAGCTGGACACACATGCCTACTATGGGAAAATGATTGAATCCCTTAGTCGCAAAAGTGAAAATTTAAGAATAATATCTAGGTCTTTGAGTGAAAACCACGTTGTGGCACTCTCTGACCCAAAAAATAGTAAAAACAAAGTACACATCCAATGGTGAAAACCTCTTTAAGGTGCCAGAGGATGAGGGATTCAATCTTCCCCTTAGTGCTATTCATTAGGAGAATTCAATAGTCTTAGTAGAGAAGTGCAATCCAGCCAACCTAGGAATAGATGAAACACCACACATAACCTTCAATGTAGAATCACTCTTGACAGAAGAGCGGGAAATTTTAGCTACATTTCTGAGGGAAAGAAAGGTAAACTTTGCATGGATCTATGATGACATGCCTTGTCTTGATCCAAAAGTTGTGGTTCACCATCTAGCCATCTATCCAAAAGCAAAACCAGTAAACCAAAAACTGAGAAAGATGCATCCACAAATAACATTATTGGTCAAAATTGAATTACAAAAGCTCCTTGATGTTGTCTTCATATGACCAATTGATTATCCAGAATGGGTTTCAAACTTGGTACCAGTCACTAAACCCACTGGGGGCATCCACATCTGCACTAACTTTAGGGACCTAAACAAGCATGCCCCAAGGATGATTTCCCTCTTCCCAATATCGACATGATTGTGGATCAAACAATAGGGCATGGAATGTTGTCATTAATGGATAGGTTCTCAGGATACAATTAGATAATGATAGCCAAAGATAATCAACACAAAACAACTTTCACCTGTCCATGGGGGACTTATTGCTGGAACATGATGCCATTTGGGCTAAAAAATGCAAGAGCTACCAATCAAAGAGCTATGATGCTGATCTCCCATGACATGATTCACAAAATGATGAAAGACTATGTGGATGATATATTGGCCAATCAAAGAAGCATCAAGATCACATACCAACTCTAAGC
The DNA here is from genome assembly GCA_007258455.2 of Sequoia sempervirens. NCBI lineage: Eukaryota > Viridiplantae > Streptophyta > Pinopsida > Cupressales > Cupressaceae > Sequoia > Sequoia sempervirens. The sequence goes on along the minus strand of VDFB02285535.1, from coordinate 48,464 downwards.
TCCATTTTTGACAGGCTGGAAGAATAGAAGGTCAAACTCAATCCAAAGAAGTGTGTCTTTGGTGTACAGTCAGGAAAGCTCCTTAGGTATATCGTATCTATGAGGGGAATCGAGATAGACCCCACCAAATTAAAAGCAATTCTCGAGATGGAGGCACCAAGAACATTTAAGCAATTAAAGGGTTTGCAAGGAAGACTCCAATCCATTTGTCAGTTTATAGCACAGTTAGCAGATAAGGCTATCCCATACACTCATCTACTCCATAAGGGGGTAGCATACAAATGGGATGAGAAATGTGATCAGGCATTTAATAAAATCAAGGAGTACATGCTCACACCACCAGTTCTCATGCCACCAATTCTAGGCAAGCCCTTGATCCTATATATATCGGCAACAACACCAGCCCTTGGTGCTCTCTTAGCACAACATGATGAAAATGGGAAAGAGAGAGCTATTTAATACATTGGTAGAACTATGGTAGGACATGAGATGAATTATACATCCATTGAGAAGGATTGCTTAGCAGTCATGTTCGCCTCACAAAAATTCAGGCACTATATGCTAGCAAATTAGATAAAAGTCATTGCCAAGATAGATGCTCTCAAGTATCTGCTTTTTAAAGCAATGCTTACAGGGTAAACAACTAAATGGGTCATGATCCTGACATAACACGACATTGAGTATGTAGAACGGAAGGCCATTAAAGGATAAGTAATTACAAATCAGCTAGCAGAAGCACCGATGTATGCAAAGAACCCACTTGTATCATAGTTCCCCAATGAGTCAATCTTTAACCTAAGTGCGAAAAATCACTAGAAAGTATATTTTGATGGATCTTACACACAACATGGGTTAGGAGCTGGAGTCTTCTTCATTACACCACAAGGAGATTGTATACCAAAGTCATACATGCTATCTTTTCCTTGCACAAATAACATTACAAAATATGAGGCTCTTGTTATAGGACTCAGGATTGCAGTACAATGGCAGATCATGACACTCAAGGTCTATGGGGACTCAAGGTCTATGGTAAATGATGAATACCAAACAAAGGATGACAAATTAACTTCGTACAAGAAACTAGTGGAAAGCCTCAAAGAATTCTTCATTGACATCATGTTTGAGAAAATACCAAGGGAAAACAACATAGTAGCAGATGCTATGGCAACAATTGGATTGCTACTGGATATCCCACACAACGCCCCTAAGTAATAATTCCTTGTAGAGCAGCTTCTTGTACCAGATTTCAAGGTGCTAGAGTTTGAATTCATATGTGAAATTGTTGGTCTCAGTGACCCTTAAAGGATAATGGAAGGCCATATCCCTATGTAGAACGGAAGGCCATTAAAGGATAAGTAATTACAAATCAGCTAGCAAAAGTACTGATGTATTCAAAGAACCCACTTGTATCAAAGTTCCCCAATGAGTCAATCTTTAACCTAAGTGCAGAAAATCACTAGAAAGTATATTTTGATGGATCTTACACACAACATGGGTTAGGAGCTGGAGTCTTCTTCATTACACCACAAGGAGATTGCATACCAAAGTCATATAAGCTATCTTTTCCTTGCACAAATAACATTACAGAATATGAGGCTCTTGTTATAGGACTCAGGATTGCAGTACAATGGCAGATCATGACACTCAAGGTCTATGGGGACTTGCAACTAATCATCAATCAAGTAAATGATGAATACCAAACAAAGGATGACAAATTAACTCCATACAAGAAACTAGTGGAAAGCCTCAAAGAATTCTTCATTGACATCATGTTTGAGCAAATACCAAGGGAAAACAACATAGTAGCAGATGCTATGGCAACAATTGGATTGCTACTGGATATCCCACACAACGTCCCTAAGTAAGAATTCCTTGTAGAGAAACTTCTTGTACCAGATTTCAAGGTACTAGAGTTTGAATTCATATGTGAAATTGTTGGTCTTAGTGACCCTTGGTATCATGCCATTACACCTACTTGAAAATAGGAGTCTTCCCTGTTGATATCACCATGAACCTTAAAAGAACATTTGTCAAGAAGTCATTCTGTTTTGTTATCTTAAGAGACACCCTATATTGTAGGAGTATCAAGGGAACCTTGTTACAATACCTTAATCCTGAGAAAGCTTTGATTGCTTTAACCGAGGTACACAATGGCATTTGTGGGTCACATTCGAGTGGTACGAGCTTAGCCAAGAAACTGTTGAGGATTGGGTACTACTGGCCTATGACGGAGAAGGAAGCTTGTGACTATGTCCAAAGATGTGTGCAGTGTCAATAGTATGGGGATCTCATCCATGCACCAACTTAGGAGCTCCACCCAGTCATTACACCTTGGCCCTTTTCACAATGGGGGCTCTATCTCATTGGTAAAATACTCCCACCTCATCTAGTGGACATAATTTCATTATCACCATCACAAAGTACTTCACAAAGTGGGTAGAGGCCATTCCCATGACCTATATTATAGGAAATCAAATTTCCAAGTTCATCCTAAACTACCTAATTTGCTACTATGGTGTCCCTCAAGCCATTATCTCAAATAATGAGACACCTTTCAAAAATTAGGATTTTCGAGACCTATGCCAAAAGTTCAATATCTAACATCAATTTTCTACCCCATACTACCCCAAGGTAACAACCAAGCTAAGGCTATGAATAGAACCGTCTTGAAAATCCTAAAGAAAATAGTCAATGAAGTAGGTCATGACTTGCACCTATAGCTAAATCCTGCCTTATGGGCCTACTGAACAAGTATCTGCACGCCTACAGGTGCAACCCCATTCTCCCTGGTCTATGGATCAAAAGCCATCCTTCCTATTGAGATCGAGCTCCCATCCTTAAGAATATCATTGCAGAATCTCATCATTGATGAAGAATATTAGGTATCACGATTGAACAAGTTGGAACTACTGGATGAGCAGTGCATAGATGCTCTAAATCATTTGCAAGTCTACCAAAACTGTCTTAAGTGAAGCTACGACAAGAAGATTAGAATTTAGACCTTTCAAGTCAAAGAGCTTGTATTGAAGGAGAATTAGAAAAATGTACCAAATCTAGATAGAAAGGGAAAGTTTGAACCCAACTAGTTGGGGCCCTTCATCATGACAACAAGCTACAAACTGGGAGCATATAAGCTATCTACACCCGAAGATGAACTTCTGCATGAGCCCATCAATAGCTCCCATCTCAAAAAAAAATATACCTAGGCTTGCAAGGTATAAATCCAGAAAAATACAAAAAAAATAAAAATTCAAAAATCCTAAAAAAAAACAAAAAAAGATTGAAAACAATAAAGAAAAAAATTTCCCTCTAGTGAAAACCACTTCGATGGTGGTTTGGGAAAGTACCTTGGTAAAAACCTGGCAAACAACACCTCATGTAAATAATCACTTTCCATCCACCACAATCTCTACCGACTTGTTCTACATCATTCATCCATCGCACTTCCATATCTCCATCCATCACCCATTCGCGTCTGCATCATAGCTTGATCCTGTGTTTGTTTCATGATCCCTCCTAGTACTACTCAACCCATTTCTAAGGTTAGTTTGTCTTGCCTATATTAGAGTAGCCTATCGCACCATGCTAGGGGCATGTCCTTATACCTACATTGGATCAAATTCGTGTATATTCTTGAAATCTTCCTTAAAATTTGAAAAGTACAAAAACATTCAGAAAATAAAAAAACCCAAAAACATTTAGAAACTCAGAAAATCCAAAAAATTCATAAAATCCAAAAATCCAAAAACATTCAAAAATTAGAAAATCTTAAAACATTCAAAAAATCTAAAAACCTAAAAACATTCAAAACATATAAAAATTCAAAAACTGGTCAAAAAGTTAAAAAAAGTAAAAAAAAAGAGAGTTTTGTCGAACTATGGGTCTCTGAGCTCTGAACGTAGGTAAGGTTGATCTTTAATCATCCCTCGAGACACCTTAGTTCAATACTTTAGTAGTCCATAATAAACTAGCAGTCCATTGGTTCATATCTCATCAATAAATGAGTCGTTAGTCAAACTAAGTGGTCTCTACGTGTAAAACATAGGCAAGGCTAACATTTGATTAGCCCTCGAGGCCCTTAAGATAGGTCTTTAGGTTAGGTTCTTGGTCAAAATCTCATAAAATGCAAAAACATTAGAAATTTTGAAAATCAAAACATTTAAAAAATCTTGAAAATACCAAAAATAGCCTCAATTTTTTTTAAAAATACCAAAAACAGTCAAAAAACCCAAAAATTTCATCCATCTCGTTTCACATTCACCCGCAATAAACATTCGCTCATAATAAACAATCGTCACTCCCAACCTTTGGTGAAACAATTGGAAACAAGTCTAGTATATTCAAAAGTGGAAACTCAAATGTCAAGGTCTCAAGTCTAGGTCAGTAGGTAAACAAGTTGGTCAACTCTTGATATTTATAGCCCATCATCCAGTCAATCCCAAAATCATCTAATAACATCATTTCCTAGGATGCATTCTTCCTACAATGGACATCAACATCAGGCATCACTATAGTTTAGTCTTGGCTAGAGGTATGAAGAACATCGACTTGTTTGTTTACTTGACCTTTGTCTTGTTGATTTATCTTATTGCGCTCATTCCAATGACCTCTTGATGATGTCTAATGAAAATGATTTAGAGAGAAAGGAATGGGGCATTAATCATTATCTTTTTATCTATTGTGCTTGTTGGACATTCTTGTAATATAACCTTGATCATGCTTACTTTGTTTGATTTGTAGGGAGGGTGTTTTGAATATCTTGTTGACCACACGGGAAGGTTTTGCCTTTCTATGTTTTGGTCTGAGGTGTTTGAAATATTTGAATTGCATCCTAAATAGGGTTTTGTATGTCAGGTGTGAACAAGGATACTTCTATTTGATAATTGTCAAATCAAAGTTCGTCACACTAGGTACAATGCCATCCAGGTTCTTTATACCTTGATGCATCGTATCTATGTGTGTTATCAAACATAAGGTAAGTAATCTCTTTTAAAATCCCAATCTCTAATAAGCGAAATATCATCAATCTCTCATCATTATTTCTAATAAAGTCTCAGCAGATCATGGACTTGTTTGATCCTCTTTTTATCATCTCATTTCTTCTCTTTTCTCTCTACACTAACATGGTACCATGACAGTCAACCAAACATCACAAATGCATCCATCCAACATCCACAAATCGTCAACATATTACATATCACATATAATGGGAAACACCAATCATTTCACATGCATTACATTTCCATCATCACACCATAATATAGATTGGTTATTCTAAGCATCTCATTAAACCATACATTTGCATAAAGCATCCATTGCATAATCATATAAGCATCATCACATCATCCATCTCACATGCATTGCATCATCATTTAAGATGTTTAGGATAATATAGATTTGTTATCTTGACATCTTGGTTCATCTCATTTGCATCATCATCATAATATAGATCTGTTAGTCTAAGCATCTCATCATAACCATCCATACGTCCATCTTGAACCTCTTTGTTGTGAGATTGACCCTACAAATTGGAATTTTTGCCCGATCTCTCAAGGGGGTAGTGTACTAGCATACTACTTTCCGTTGGGGCAGTAGTGGGGCATTCAATTTTATTTTATTTGAATTTTGGTCTCGCTAGTGTTATTCTTTGAACCAACACAATAGGTACATTGCTTCAAAGAGGGGAAAAATGTAGACACTCAAAATATCCTAGTTGACATCATGTATTTGATTCTGATTAACTAACTTTGTTTCTTCCTTGATCATTTCTTTACTAACCAATTAATTAAATAATCTTTATTTAATTAATTCATCAAAATTCCTCCTTTAATTAAATAAATCAACTCTATTTAATTAAATCCTAATACGCTCTCTTTGATCATTAAATAAATCAACTTTATTTAATTAAATCCTAATGTTCTCTCTTTGATTAAATAAGTCAACTTTATTTAATTAAATCCTAATGTTCTCTCTTTGATTAAATAAATCAACTTTATTTAATTAAATCCTAATGTTCTTCATTTAATTGAATAAATCAAAATTATTTAATTAAATTACTAATCTACCAATATCCTCTCATTTGATTTAAATAAATTCAAGCATTTAAATTAAATGTCACAATCAACTAAGTTCATCTAAGTTAATTAACTCCTAACACTAATTCTCCATTCCTCTAGCTTTTGCAAGTTGCAATGTAAATCAATTTATTTGATTTATTAATTCCTCATATTTTTATTCAAATATGGCATATTCTTGGAATATTCCACTTATTTGAATTCTCCCTCCCAAAGGATTTTTTCCTCCAACTTGGTATTAAAAGCTCTTACATGTCCTCTCCTCGAGACAACTTGACATTAATTCCTCTTACACAAGTCACCTCTTGAAATTCAAATTTCACCTACATGCATTTAATATACACATTGTTCAAAATGTGCTCCATTCTCCTTCATTAGCATGTTGACAAGTGACACAATGCCATTGGTCCCTTCTTTAATCCCACATTCATCCTATTCTTCATTCTTCAAACCTTCTTCATTATAAATAGAGGCCTTCTCTATTGATTTGGGAGCTACAATCATCCAGATTTTGATGCAAGGTTATGATCCAAGTTTATGCAAGTTTATTATCCATAATTTCATCCATATTCTCATCCAAATTAGCATAGAATTTATCATCCATAGCTAGGTTAGTGGCATTTTGCATCAAAAATCACACATCTATCATCAAGCTTATCAAGGAATTGGGAAAAGGGCTTCTTTCTACATCAAAGAAGCACCAATTCCCCCATGGGATGCTGGTTTGAGTATTAGAATAGGATTTCATTAGTAGTTTACTTGGTATTTTACTTTGTTTTCATGTTCTTGTGTTCGAATGAATTTCACGGGGAATACTTGTTTACACTTGTTTAAGGACTAATGTTTGCTTGTTTGTCCATGTTTGAGCAGGTCTAGGCAAAACATTCTACAATTATATATATATATATATATAATTCATTTTATAATTATAAGATTATTAAATTATGATTAATGTGATTGTATTGTATATTTATTTAATATATTATATTAGTATTGGTAGTTAATGGACTTTAATGATTATGTATTATAGATTAATCTATATTTAATAAAATTTGTTCAATTATAATATATTTCAATGATTATACATTAATTATGTCTTATTAATTATAATAAATATATAATAAATCATAAAGAGATTGTATGTTCATTTGTCGTGATTGGATTATTTATTTAAGGTGCATGAATTTTTACTTGCCTTAAATCTTCCCAAAGGTTTTCTTCTATAAGTTAAGATGCTTACAATTTTGAAGATCGCATTGTCATTAAAATATTCAAATGCAAAGGGCCCTCAAATAGTAAAGCATTCATATTTTCATTTACTATGTTTAAATAAAGTACTTTGAGTGTTTGTATTCCTATCAAAAGCATTTAAATATCAAGAATATTCTTTCTAATACAAGATTTGGACTTCTAAAATATGCCATTTCCTCAACAATCTTTAATAATTTATATAAATTATTTGATGAATATCCTTGTCACCCACAACCAACATTCATCTAGATGATATGTGTTACACCCCACCTTTGAAATAAAAAATACTTTTTACTTTATGTCAAATGTAATGATGAATTATGTGATTATGAAACTCTGAAAGTTAAATGATATGATGAAATTTTATGACATGATGGTTTTTGCATTTAAATGAATTATTGATAATTATGCAATGTTATAAATATGATGTAAATGTTATGACTAACTACTTGGTTCTTTTTCTAAGTAAAATGCATGTTAGATTTCATACCCTCTAGAGGGAGAGGGAGAGGGAGAGGGAGAGGGAGAGTATCACCCGATAGAAGGGTATAACCTAAGGGCTTACTAGTAATGTTATCTAAGTTCCTTTGCACCCCGTAGAACAAGCTATTGGATACCTTTGAATCCAAGTGAGTCTATGGTCATTCTAGTTGCATCTTTTGGGTAAGTTAACCTAGTCGCTTTACATTCTTGTTATCTTCATGATTGTTTTGAAAACAAATTATCGAGATATATTATGTAAAGACATGTATGTATATATAAATGATTTTAAAGGGATACATACATATGTATGCATATTCTTATATGAATACACACACTTATACAATGGTTATATGTCATCGATTAAGTGTATATCCAAATGAGTATATATACATATAAAAGGAAATTAAATATTATATTTATATATACATATTGATACGTTGCATATTATATGTCAACATTATAAATATTTGTTATTTATTATACGTCGACATTATATTATAGCTCATCAAAAGGAATGATAGCCTTAATCGATGGCTATTGTGGTGATTTAGTAATATAGATTTAATGGCCATAGTTATAAGCGCCACTAAATGGCAATAATATTTAAAGCCACAAAGTGGCATAGTATAGTGAATATAATTTATGAAGCCATTTTAAAGCTAGCATAAGTCATGGATAATATGAAGGAGGCAAGCCATTAAAAAGTGGTGACTATCCAACATTTAATGATGTTTTTATGACATAAGTTGTGGCAGTTGTGGTAAGTTAGCAGCTTGTTTGAAAGGTATTTCTATCGGCCTAAGTGAATAAAATAATCAGCCATAGTGGCGATTCAAACTAATTTTTAATACCATTTAAAACCACATGTAATCGTGGCATTGTAGATGGGCATCGAACCATAATAAAAGGATTTTTGAAACTACAGTGTTATAAGTTTGAATACCATTTCTCATCGTGACAAGGAAAGTTACTTAAAATATGCTATATCAATGAAAAGGATGACACCTTTCATAAATAATTTTGTTAGTATTTATAATTGCAACAAAAAGAACTCATAACCATAGCATAATGTAGAGTTATTCGAGCCTCTTTGTGAGGCGATGTAGCGGAGTTCAGTTGTCATTATTTTTTTCATATCAGTGTGGCTTATATAAGTCAAAGGCTTTGCTATATGATTTTTCTGGCTGGTTGGCTCTACTGGTATGGGCAGGGTAGCCTTATTATATTTTCTTTGAAGTAATTTGAAATTGAACAAATTGTTATAGAAGTTTCAATAGCGAAGAACATATAATATTATTCTCTAGTCTACTTCTTTCATAGGCAACTTTTAGTTAACTTGAAGGAGGATAGTTGTGCACATTTGAAGCTAGGGAATTCGAGAGAGAGTTTATTTGTAGTCACGAGAACGAATAATAGGCATGTTCTTTCTTTCTTTAAAGTTGTTATTTCCTTCAATGTTAAGGAGCAAGTATTATTATTTTCCAAGGAATAATATCATATTAGTATCATGTAGTTATAATTCACAAGTTGACTTCTTGCTATAGGTTGTTGTGAGTAAAATAGGAAGAGTTTATTTTTGTTATCTCAGATAGTGATATTATATTACAACTTGAAGTATAAAACATTATATTTTTTATATTGTCATTTTTGAAAATAAATGTGAAAGGATAGATTTATATAATCTTTTATATAGATTTCAATACATGATTTTGTAGAGGATAACATGACACCAATGCTAGAGAAGTAGAAAGATTGGTTGAATATTTCCTTAGATGAGTCAAATAAGTTTGAATAGCCTATTATGATATCTACTTGATGAAAATTTGGGGTTGAACATGAAGTTAAGTTACTCAAATGTTGACAATATTATATGTCATATATTTCCATTACTTCTTATGATATTCTTGAGGACCAAACCATATAACTTAATATTGAAAGTTTGAAACTTGGTTAAGATGAAGTAATTCTCTATTTAGTTTAAATATTATTATTCTAGTACTTGTATGAGATTATGTCGGTACCTACGCTATGACCATGTGTGTCATGATGATGGCATAGTGACATCAATATTTGCCAAAGGAGTATAAAAATAGGTGATAAGATAAACCTTATTGGTTCATGTTAGGACTTGAATTAGAGGTAAAATCCTAGACCCTGGATGTTACAGAAATGTAACAAGGGAATTCAATGTTCAAGATACTTATCCTAACTAGCCATATTACCAATCTTAGTAAAAAAAAAACATATAAATGTGAATCTATTGAAAGATTGAACCAGACTATGGGCTTAACTAGAGAAAGTCTAAACCATGCTAAGAAGATATTTACTCTTGAGGTAAAATACTCATCACTATGGGGCTTCTGTATATTGAATATTTATACTATATTATGACCAAGAAGGTCAACATGTCATCATTTTGTGTCAAAATTTTCTTAAAGTTTATATCTTGAGAGTAAATATTCAAACAATGGTAGTAGACAAGACCCAAGTAGTTACGTGAAAGTAACTCAGATGTTTGAGTCACAAATAACTAACCAAACTAGATGAGTTATTGACTTAGTGAATCTTCACATGCTGAGAAAGGATTCTATAATAAAACCAAATATTGGGCAACCCAAACTTTAATAAGAAGAAGTATTCAGTTTAAGTTCAACATTATATTTTTATACTTATTGGAAATTTTGTAAATACTTTTAGTTTGTAAACAAGTGAGCCTAACCAATGACATTGTGTCATCAGTGACAACTAATTGTGCATAAAATAGGAGAGTAGTTACTCTCATGGTTAATATTAAGGACTTGAATAAGAGGTAGTAGCCAAGTCCCAAGAAGTTACGATATGTAACTTGGGTGTTCAAGGTCAAGAAGACTTAACCAACCTAGTTGAATTACAACTTTAATAAAGACATCACTTTTTAAATAAAAATTTGCATGAAGAGTTAGCCATTGGTTAAATAGTAAGTTTGGGTTAACCTTAAGTTAGGTAAGGTTTCCAAGTTGAGTGAGAGGTCATGAACATATGACTCCACTCATAAATAGTGGTTGAATATATTTCAAATACTTCAGCCAAAGTGTGTGCAATAGTCTTTGCTTGCACTTGTTGGTTCATTGTGCTCCAGAGTTGCTTAACTAATCAATAGTGTCATGCATAGTTAGAAGGAATCTATAGGTGTATGACCATATTGCTTAAGTAGGACACAACACCAAAGACTAAGATGGAAATACTAGAGGGTTCTTGACTATACTCTTTGTTGAAGGGTAGGGCCACTTCCAATTGGAAGGTGTGCGGGGGACCACCGATCTTTGGTTAGAGGTAGAGTGCCTGGGTGATGCTCACACTCTTGAAAATGACATGTCGAGGCTTGTGAGATAGAAAGTAATCCAAATATGGAATTCCTGACTTGTTTTCTAAAGTTAAATGCTATATATTTACTTAATTACAATCATTTATGTGGAAAAATGGAAATGGTAAAGTTGTATAATATTTTTAGTTGAAAGGTGAAATGTTTAATTTATTATATGCTTATGTATTTTGTTATGCAGATGTAATTTCTAATGTTGAGAGAAAAAATTTGCATCTTCTTTTTATGGACTGGTTTTATTTACTGCACGGTTAAAACCCTAGTAATTTCCTTATTGAAAGAATGTGGTTGTTACATGATGCATGAAAATGGTGAATCACTTGCTCATGTAATATCTAGAATTTTAAGAGAGGGGGAGTAAATCCATATATTGGTTGCAACTTTTTTAAATTTCTATCTCTTCAACTTGATAATATAGCAATTCACCTCACATTATTGAAATCATTTCTATCCATTCCTTATCCCCCTTTTCAAGGAATTTTTAATTCCTTGCCTCATCCCAACGAGGATTATTGAGGAATTTGTAATTCCTCACTTATCATGTCCTCCCATGATTTGGGAGAATGAGACAAGCCACCTCTTTTCCCCCTTTCCCAAGGTACTTGAAAGTACCTCCACTTGGCCTCCACCTCATCTCCATGTCATCATTCCCTATCTCCTTAAAACAACACATGTCATCCTCTCATGAGTCAAGATGCCTCAAGGAATCTCAACCCTTGGATTCAATCCCTAGATTGACTCTTGGCCCTTCATTATATTCCCTCTCTAATGACTAAGGAGAGACATTTAGTCATTTTTCACTTCATGCATTCAAGCCTTCAAGTGCACACACTATCCTTCAATCTCACATTACACTCATGTTGCCTCCATCTTGCATCAAAAGTCCACCACAATCCATCAACTACACTAATTTGGCATCCAAAATCATGTTGTTTTAAGGTGTTATGCCATTGAATTTGATATAGGAGCACACAATCAAGTACATTAAGGGCCAACAAAGCCATCAACTCAAGCAAGTATAAATGGTTATTTTTCTTTCTTGATTGAGTTCATCTTATGCACTATCTCAAGTGTTATCTTTAACTTTTGTCTTTGTATTGGTTTCCTTGCATTTAGAGTAGATTAAAACATTCCACACATTTTTGGCACACTCGATGAGACCCACCTCACAGAGTTGAATTTTCCCAACAGGTGAACCTATAGACATAGAGGCATATTCGCTTCCCAGATATGCAAATGTGCTTATCCTTTAGTCCCTTGATTGCTCAGAGGTAAACTTGACTCCAAAAGGGTGATCTTGAAATTACAGAGGCAGACACACAAAGATATATAGGTGACCTTGAGGAGCCTTCAATCGAGATCTCAATAGAGGTGATTCTACATCTCAACAGGTGAACCCAAGACTCATAAAGGTGTTCTTGTGCCTCCATACTAGACCACTTTTCAAAGGTGAACCTAAGACCTCCATATGTGATCCTACATCATACAAAGGTGATCCTGATATCTCAATAGGCAGACTCGTGAGACCTAAAGAGGTGAACATGCTCTGTGAATAGGTGAATCTGAGGTATAACCAGAAAATTAATTTCCTTCTACAAATATTTGTTTGCTTTTGGTTTTTCTCTAATTTGATTGCTCATCTATTTGTTTATGTGATAGCCTTTTATTCTTGTAGCTTTACGTTAGTTGAAGACTGGTGATTGAAACCACTAACATTTCTTGCAGAATGATTGATTGAAGATAGGAGTAAGTATTTTTCATAATAACTAGGCACACTTGGTTTTCCTAAATGGTTAATTAACCATTTGTCATGTTTGGAGTTGGTTGTTGACGTATGATCTCCCCTTGCACCGTATGATGAGTTTGAGGATCAGAAATCGTAACTAACTCAAGTCCAGTTGTGTCTACCTAAGAAGTGCTAGTTTTGCATGTATGTTGTCCCCTTGCGCTATGTGCAAGCCTAGGGATAAAAAATTCCTAGTATTTCCTTCCCTTTAGGAGGCCTGCTTGGGAGGTCACAGCCCAAGGGACAACCTCAGCCATGTGAATCAGTAGGGTATATAAATGGGGGAGAACAAAATTTGTACCCCAATCTAGTAATGTCGTGTTTAACGAAGCATTGATACTTGGGTGATTCCAAGTTAGACATGTAGGGTTGGTCTAATCTTTCCATCCAAAATTTCCCAACCCGCACTTGTGATGGGCTAGTGTTCACGGATGGGCCTCGCACACCCTCTTGGTGTTATAGAGGATGCATGAGATTTCCTATTTAGCCTAGTTTAAGACTTGTGCTTTAGTCGCAACTTGGTGTAGTGCAGAGGATGTGTGTTGTACCCTGAAGCTACTCATCACTTACTCCCTTAGGTTGAGATAGAAATATTTAGATGAACTTTGATAGTTCCCAAGGAGAGAGAGGTGTGCTTGTGGCATTTGTTGATGACCCTGTGCCACTGGATCTCTACCTATTTGCCTTCACGAGAAAGGGTGCTCCACTCAATTATTAACCTCTCAAGGTGGCGAGCCTACATCAAGTTAGTAAACCCTCGACTAATTTTAGGAATGTGCAATTTGGCATGTCTTCTTGTGTGAGACCAGTGCTTTTCTAGTCTCGAGTCCATTCTTGTCCTTGTTTGTTGATTTTTAGCCCATTCTTTACCATCAAGTCTCCTTGCCTTTCGAAGGCGTATACACTTTCTATTGAGGTGAATACACTCTCTTAGGGGTGGTAGCATTCTTTTCCCAATTTGATCATCTTTGTTAGTTATCCTCGATAGGCGTATCTACTCACTATAGAGGTTATTTCACTCTGATTAATGGATGATTGTGTCATTATCCCAGTTGAGTCAATCTTGATAGGTGATCCCACTCTGTTCTTCGGTGATCCTACCTTTCCTATCCATACAATTATCCTACAATAGGAGATCCTGCTTTGTTCTTGGGTGAACCCAACTTTCCCATCCATACACTTGTCATCCCTCTTAGGCTAACCTGCTTTGTTCTTGGGAAAAACCACCTTTTCCCTTTGTACAATCCCCTTTATAGATGATCCCACTTTATTCTTGGGTGATTATGCATTTAGTCCATACACTTAGTGAATCCTAATGGGAAGACCTACTCTATTCTTGGGCAATTTCATTATCCTCATTTTTGCACTGTTCAAGTCATTCCCCATAGGTGAATTTGCTACCCCAATAGGTGATTATGCTACCTTTAGGGGTGAATCCCTACATAGGCAATCCTAAGACCTATAGAGGAAAATATGCTCTATTCTTAGGTAAATCCACTTCCCATAGAAAAACCAAAGAGTGAACCCATTTAACCACTAAAAGCCAACATTGATCCAAGTCTATTCTTGCAATATTTCAAAACATTTATATCATTATATGATCTCTCATAATCTCCATTTTTGTGAATTTGAATTTTTTAAAAGTCATCAAAACATTTGTTTGATCACACAAGGACATATTAGGACATCCAAAATCATCAAAAATATCATCAAACATCTAATCTTAGCCTCTTGGACATTGATTTGAGAATGTTTATCTCCATTTTGATGGATCAATCAACCCGGGTCATCATTATTCACGCTTGCTTAGGAACATAGTCTATCTTGAGTTAGTCATCATCATCAACCATATCAATTTGCTTTGATTGAGAATTAATTTTGTGTCGTAATCATCATTTGTGCTTTGGAACATTTCCTATCTCAAGTACAATCATATCTAATCCAAACATCATCATCATCATAGTCATTCAGTTCACTTGAGATTGTTAGGCTACCTCAAGTGGCAATCCAATCCCATCATCATCCAACTTAGTTCTCAAATATAATTGGGGAAATTACATCAATCAAACACCAATCCTACCTGATCATACATCTTATAAAACATCTAATCATCAATTCGATCATTTAATTAATTGTTTGATCTATCACCCAATCAATCAATCTTTTAATTAATCATCTAACCATCATCACCTAGTCTTGTCCTTATGTCTAACATAATCCTCGTGACCTAATCACCCTCACTTTCATGCCAATTGTTGTGCTCAATCACAAGCTAAGAGACAAATGGAACAACAACAACAACAATCATAGGTTCACCAATCACCTTATTCTCCCAATCTGCCTACCAACGGAGGATCCCAATAGTCCAATACAAGTCAATTCCCTAAGTCGATCCATCTTCGAGCTTTGCTTGAGGAGGGGATGGTCAATTTCCCTGAGGTATCTATTGAGTAGTATCTTATCAATCTGATTAACACACAAATGATTGATTGTATCATTGCTAAACGATTAGATCGTATCATTTCTCATGTGGGGTACCAAGTCTCCACCTAGATTTGATATGACACAATACATCAGTATGACTAGACCTTCTACATCACAAGACCCTCAGTCCTCCTAGGGCTCATATCCTCCTCAAGTCTCACAAGCTCCTCAAGCTACCCCTCAAGACACCTGATATCAGCCTAGGTTGGGAAATGATTCGCATGTTAGGATTTCATCTTCTCGCCTTTGAATTCGAGTTATGGTTGCTAGACCTGATGCTAATAATACTTAAGGACCTACGACAATGCAATCCAATCAATCCATTCCATAAAATTTCCCAATCCACCATTAGGAAATGTTAGGGGCAATGTTTCCAATGCCTTAGCTTTTGTGTCCCCTCGTGTTCTTCTCATTCCAAAATAACCATTTTATAATGGATCCCACACATCCATCCTATCATCATCACAGGTTCCACCACCTACAAACCAAACTCCTCAGGTCAATTTAGGACACTTCATCCCTCAACCATCTAACTCATCATATCCATGACAACCACCTTATCATCAGCTACAACTACATCCTACTCATCCAATCCAACAACAACCACCCTATCAACCACAACAACTATCATGCCAAGCTCTCATTCCATCTCAACTCCACACAACAACCTCAATCGTAACCCCAACAATAACCTTCATCACAACCCCAAGGCAACCCTCGCATGTGTATTCCAATCCTCCACCTCATTACTTTTCACCTCGCTACCATAATCATCCCCAATCATCATCTTTTGTGGATATTTCCCTAAAAGATGCATATTATTAGCCACCCTCACCTCTTCCGCCTGCTACTCCATGATAACAATACATCACACCTAATCCCATTTATCAATATTGTTATGAACAACAACCCTAATATACATCGTACATAAATCCACAACCACCCATGTCCAACACACTTCAACAACAATATAATGCATAGCCACCACCATATGTCCTTCAACAACAATAACAAATGTACAACTACCAATGCAATCCATCATATTATCAAGCCCCACCAAAACAACCTCCTCCATGTTATGGAGGTATTCCTCAAGCTCCACCACAAAATCAACCTTCACCATCATCATACTATCTTTCCCCACCATCTCAACAAAAAATGTATCTTAATCCATATCCACAACCATCATCTTACACTCAACCCCCATCTACATATGCTAATCCATCACCGACTCATCTCTTCCACCACCACCTCCATATAATCAATATGCTCCTCAAGATCAATCCAATCTAGCAACTCCTTCCTCGTCAACTCCTGTGAATAAGGAATGGGAAGAAATGAAAGCTATGTTAAAGCACTTGCAAGCAAGGATCTCATCAAAAAAGTCCTTCAAATTCGATGAGATTTTTCCATATCCATTTAATCCATCAATTTCCACTACACCCTTCCCTATAAATTTTGAAATCCCAAAGTTTGACAAGTATAAGGGAAAGGGAGATCCGTGAGACCATCTACAAGAATTCTATATGCATCGTTAGGAGGTTTGTATAATGACAATTATCTCCTTTGCGTGTTCCCTTGTAGCCTAGGGGGACAAGCATTAGAGTAGTTTTTGTACCTCCCTCACATATCAATTTCTACATTTTTTTGATTTATCAAATAAAATTGTGACACATTTCTCCTCTTACTTGGAGAAGGATGTGGATACCATGGACCTCATGAAGAACAAACAAAACAATAGTGAGACATTTTCCAATTATTTGCAAAGGTGGCAATCCCAAGCAAGTCATCTCAAATATAGCCTACTTGAAAAGGAATTGGTCAATATCTCTGTTGATAATTTGCGTTCGGAGATGGCTTATAATTTACATATCCATTGCGCATCCATCTTCACTAAAGTCATAGAAAAGGGAGTCATCATCGAAAAATACCTTATTTCCAAGGGGCTAGTCAAAATTTATAATGACGATAAAGATAAATAGTTCAACGATAAATCTTGCTACTAGAATAAAAATGTGGTTGGTTACATCAACTATAATAATGCGGTGGGTTGCATCACACAAGTGGATCCACGCGTTTCCATGATTCGTGTTTAAGGTAAAGAATGTCAATGTGTTGTTACCATACATAGAACTTGCATATTAATTGTGGGCCAATCTGAGTCATCCTAGCCACCTCCTATAAACCTACAATACAATATTCTTGATCACCTAGGAAAGACTCCAGTGCAAATATCTATTCTAAATTTGTTAAAATATTTTAGGTTTTATAGGACACCCATGTACCCAAAAATATAGATCCTAATCAATTTTAGGCCCTTATAGGACACTTTTCCTCTACTTATCACTAGGGATTTAGTTAGAATGATATGCCTCCCATTGACCTAGCTCATAACTGTGCTCTCCGTCTAGAGGTCCTCATTGCTAGGCACAAGGTTAAACAAGTCTTGGTAGATAATGGCTTCTCCCTCAACTTATGTACATTAAAGTTCATTAATCAGGTTGAGTACACTCATATTGATTTAGATAATCACGTGACTACCATTAAAGCGTATGAAAATATAGAGAGAGATTCATAAGGCACCATTTTCCTTCCAATTTTGGTTGGACCAGCAATATAATGTACAACTTGTCACGTCCTTGATCTTTACTTACCATAAAATCTCCTCCTTGGTTGTCCATGGCTCCATACCATGCAGGCCATCCCATCCACATACCATCAATGCCTTAAATTCCCACATACTGGAATTGAAGTCACTATTCAAAATGATCCTCACCCTTTTGAGTATTTTCATGCTCTTGAGGCTTCATTCCCCCATTCTCAGCATTGTCCTGGATTTAAGGTTGTACCTTCCAATACCACTCCATCTTCATTCCATGTTGATCCCAAAAATATATTTTCATCATCATCCACTCCATCTTCCACACTTGAATCGTCTATCACAAAGGTCATGATCATTGACAAGGGATGTGGAGAATATGAGATGCAAATTGCACTTAATGTGGGCATGATGCCACCCTCTCCATGCACATATTGTCGACCATCAGGGCCTCCATAACAAGAAGAACCAACAACCAAAACATTACGCTCCAAGAACATGGGTTCTACCACCTTTCATTCCACAATAACCTTATCACAAGAGTAGTTAGATGATGATATCAATCAATGAGTATATATAGGGAAGAGCTTGATCCTTCACCTCCCCTTCTAGAGTACTTCCAAGAATTTTATCCACAAGTATCCAAGTTGGCACATAAAGATAATTATCCAGGGGATAATTAGGTGTGAATTAACAAGGGATGTGCAAACCAATTGATCTACTAGTACATCCAAAACACCAAGGTCTTGGCTATGATCAAAAGAAAAAGAAATCTACAACATCCCCTGGTACATCGAATAATGTTAATACAAAAATTGATATCCTTGAACACATCCCTAAAGGAGAAACTATCATGCTCTCTTACAATGATTTAGATGTCTCCTCTTTATTCGAATCCACTTCCATCTTCACCATAAACCTTTCCCTTTGCCATCTTGAGCTAATAGACTGGGACCAATGAGGTACTACACCCATTGATTTTCTCCCTTCCGAAGAGGCATACATGCATTTCATGGGCTTAGAATAAGATCATGGTATCAAGTTCAGGGAAGATGAACACCCTAACCACAAAAGTAGAAAACAAAAAAAAAGGATCTTCTAGTGAAAACCTTTTTGAGGCACTTCTAGATCCATCAAAAGTAAAACAAAGGTTGTATCTTCTAATGAAAAACTCCCTGATGGTTAGAGGATGGCGATGTTCATCTTCCCCTTATGGTTACCCAACGGTCTGAGAGATCTTCCATCTTGATTGAAGCGACAAAAGAGATAAATCTGGGAACAAAAACTAAACCAAAAATCACCTTTGTGGCTAAGTATTTGTCCAAAGATGAGTATCCAATATTTTCTAAACTGTTTCAAGAAGGCTTCATCAACTTTACATGGGATTATTCTTATATTCCTAGGCTAGACCCCACACTTGTGGTGTATCACCTAGATGTTCATCCAGATGTAAAACCTGTCAACAAAAGCTCTTAAAGATGCATCCATAGGTTGCTCTGTTTGTCAAAGTTCAATTGGAAAAATTATTGGTAGCCAAATTTATAAGGCCTATTGACTATTTAGATTGGATTCCCAACATCATCCCTATAACAAAGCCCCACTGAAGGCATTTGCATTTACATTGATTTATGGGACCTAAATAAAGCTTGTCCCAAAGACGATGTCCCATCACCCAACATTGACATACTTATTGATTTGACAACAATACATGTTATTTTGTCTATCATGGACAATTTTTTTAGATATAATTAGATTAAGATTGCACCTGAAGATCTACACAAAACTGCTTTCACCACCCCTCGGGGAACCTTTTGTTATAATTTCATGCCCTTCAGTGTGAAGAATGCGAGGGTAACTTATTAGTGTGTCGTGTCAGTTATTTTCCACGATCTCATTCATATTATAATGAAGGATTATGTTGATGACATGTTAGGAAAATCAAAGACTAGATAAGAGCACCCCAATATCTTAAAGTAGATATTTGATCGGTTAGAGAATTGTCAACTGAGATTGAATCCTAAGAAATATGTCTTTGGTGTCACTTCGGGTAAACTGATGGTCTTTATCATATCCAAACGTGGTATAGAAGTTGATCCAACAAAAGTTAAGGATATTACGAAAATTCCCCCACCAAAGAATCTAAAGTAGTTGAGAATTCTACAAGGAAAATTGCAATCAATTTGATGTTTCACAGCTCAACTAGTAGACAAGTGTCAACCTTTCACTCATCTCCTTTGTAAGGACAAGTTTTTGAATGGAATTCAAACTTCCAATAGGGTTTTGAAAAAATCAAGGAGTATCTAACCAATCCTCCCATTCTAATGCCTCCAATTCTAGGGAAACCATTCCATCTATTAGTTGAATTGGTGGCACTTTTGGATCAACATGATGAGAATGGGAAAGAAAGTTCCATCTATTATATCAGCCGCACACTAGTTAGGCACAAACTCAACTACACTCCCATGGAAAAATCTTTTCTAGCAATTGTCTTGAGTTCCCAAAAGCTTCGTCATTATATGCTTAGTCATTTCATCAAGTTGATCTCCAAAGGAGATCCACTTAAGCATTTGTTGTCCAAAACATCATTGATAGGTCAAATAGCTAAGTGGGTTATGATATTAAGCATATTTGACATAGAATATGTGGACCACAAAGTAATCAAGGGACAGGTTATCGCTGATCAATTAGTTGATGCTCCCTTAGTGGATGCACATCCATTGGTAGCTAAATTTCTCGATGAGTCAGTGTTTACCATCTCAAAAGAAGACACATGGAAGCTTTTTTATGGGTCTTATACACAAAATGGAGTTGATGCACAAATTATTTTTGTCACCCCTCAAAGTGACTTTATCCCTAAGTCATTTAGATTGGAATTCCCTTGCATGAACAATATTGTAGAATATGAAGCTTTTATCACTAGTCTATGAATTGATGTTTAATGCAAAATCACCCATCTACACATCTATGAAGACCCCTAGCTTATAATTAAATAATTCAATGATGAATTTCAGACCAAAGATGATAAGCTTCTCCCATATAAGTGCATGGTTTGCTATGCCCTTAATATTATTGTACATCAGGTTATGAATAGTCGGATTGTGGCTATCTTAACTCTCTATTAAGTCATATTATCATTAGTATATTGTTATTTAGTTGTTTAGGTCAGCCTAAGTCTTATATGGGTGTGTCTAAGTCAGCGTAGGTGATATCCTTGGCATAAATAGGTATATATAGGAGGTTGTGAGTCTTATTTCATCATGAAGTGTGAATTGTGTTCTCATTAGAGATATTTGGAGGTTTTCCCCCTCGAAGTGGCTTGTTATTCTCAGTTATTATCAAGTATTTGTAGCATATTTCATATCATATTCTTCTATTGTGCAAGTTATTTCATAACAAGTGGTATCAAAGCATGATCTTGGCACCATAAAGGCAAGGTTTTTCTCAATTTTAAAGGCGATTTTGGGAAGAGCATATCTTTCAGATTTTGGAATTTTTTTTTTAAATCTTTAAAGGGTTTTTGAATAAAATATTGAAGAAGCTACAGTCTAGATTTTAGAAGAATTGGAGCAGAATTAAGCAAATTATTGCAGAATTAGGGTTTCTACACTATTTTTTTAGAATCTACATATCTCGCACATCTTGTTGAATTGGAGTCTAATTTTTATTGGGTTTTTGAAGACATAATAAAGGAGATTACAGTAAAAATTTGAGAAAATTTAAGTTTCATTTGTGTGATTTATTTCAACATTAGTGGTTTCCATCATGTCGGGGCCTTCAACAATGGGTAAAAAGAATGTCACTCCAGGGAAGACTCCTGATAAGGATGGTGAAATAATCAAGGATATTACTCATAATGAGGAACTCAATAAGGTCAAGGAAGACATTTCCTCAATTAAGATGGATATGTGTGACCTAAGAGGAGATATATCAGACATACGAAACATGTTAAGCACCTATAGGGCTGAATCAAGAAAGGAGTTCTCAAGCGGCCAACGTGAAAATTCTAGGTCAACTACTACTGACACAAGATTTAGTACTCCTATGGCATATAGGAATTTATTTCCAAAGGTGGATATGCACAAGTTTGATGGTAAGGATCCTCTAACATGGATAAACCAAATGGAGAATTTTTTTGAAGTACACCAAATCCCAAATGGACAAAAGGTCACGATGGCTTCCTTATATCTAGAACCAGATCAATTCATTTGGTATCATTGGCTTTGCACTCATCGAAGTAAAAAGGGGCTCACAGGTCTCATGGTCAATTTTTACAGAGGAACTCCAAGCACAATATAGCAATAGCATCATAGACAACTTCTTTAGCCAGCTTGCTAAACTTCAACAAACAGGATCAGTTAAGGATTATATTCATCAATTCCAAAATCTATCCTTAAGGGTGGATACAATTACGGAGGAAAACTTGAATGACTTATTCTTGGGTGGTCTCAAGGATCACATTCAACATGAGGTATGCATGTTTAGCCCTAGTTCCATAAATGATTCTTTTATCTTAGCACGCAGGGTAGAGGAGAATTATTTGATTCCTAAGAAGCAAGGGGCTAATGTGACAAGAGAGAAAGGCTATTCAACACAACCTAATAAGTTGACTCCACAAAAAATTGAGGAGAAAAGAGCAAAAGGCTTGTGTTTCAATTGTGATAGCAAATACAGTCGAGGACATAAATGTAGTGAAAAGAAATTGTTTTATATTGAAGGTCCCAATGAGGAAGAAGAGGAGGAACCATACTAGAAGATGAAAGGAGTCAAATGAGGAATCACATGATTCTCAACCAATCATTTCTTGTCATTCACTCTCAGTTTTAGTGCTTCATAAACTCTCAAGGTGGTGGGGTTCCTAAAGAAGCAGAAGGTAACAATGTTGATCGACTCAGGTAGTACTCATAATTTCATCAACAAAAAGTTAGCTATTCGTCTAAATTGTTTCATATATCCACTCCAGAGTTTCAAGTTTTGATTGCAGATGGTGGTACAGTTAGTTGTTTAGGGAAGTGTCATAGCATTAAATTATCCATGGGATATTATCAACTTGATACCCCAATGTATGTGATATCCATGGGTGCAAGCAGATATTGTTTTGGGAGTACAATGGCTTACTACATTGGGAACAATTGAGATGAACTTCCAAGAACTATTCATGAGATTTCAATCGGAAGGAAGGCTAGTAGAGCTAAGGGGGTTGAAGGAAAATCTCCACAAATGGTAAGCTCTCATCAAATGCAAAAGTTGCTTAAGAAGGAGTGGATGGATTTGTGGCCCAACTATGCTCATTAGAAGTCTCTCAATCTAATACTCCTACTCATCCAGATTTGCAAGCTATAATTGATCGTCACTTAGTTGTTCTTGGAGATATGCCTAAAGGACTTCCTCCTAAGAGGAACATGATCATGCCATACAGTTAGTCCAGAGCCAACCACACATCAGGCCTTCAGGTATCCACACATACAAAAGAGAGATAGAAAAGATTGTTGAAGAGATGCTAGAGGCAGGAATCATCAGGCATAGCCAAAGTGCGTACTCCTCGCCTGTGGTGATGGTACGTAAGAAGGATGATACTTGGCGCATGTGTCCAAATTATAGAGTGCTCGACATGTACACCATTAAAGATAAGTTTCCAATTCCAGTCATTGATGATTTGCTAGATGAATTAAATGGAGCTATGTTTTTACCAAGTTAGATCTTAGATCAGTTATCACCAAATTGATTGAGGAAGATATTTGTAAGACAACATTTGGACTCATGAGGGTCATTATGAATTTTTGGTGATGCCATTTGGTCTTACCAATGCACCATCTACATTCCAAAGCTTGATGAATTCCATTTTTAAGAAGTTCTTGAGAAAGTTTGTGTTAGTATTCTTTGATGATATATTAATTTATAGCAAGACTTGGGAAGAAAATTTGCAACATGTGGACCAAGCATTACAAATACTTGAAGATCATAAACTCTATGCTAAGTCATCCAAGGGTGCTTTTGGTCTCACAGAGGTGGAGTATTTGGGACACATAGTTTCACATGAAGGAGTAAAGGTGGACCCTAACAAAATTAAGGCTATCATGGAATGGCCTATTCCAAAAACCATTAAGAAATTGAGAGGATTCTTGGGATTGACATGGTACTATAGAAGATTTGTGAAGAATTATGGTAGTATAGCAGCACCTCTCACCACTTTATTGAAGAAGGATTCCTTTCATTGGAACGAGTCTGCCAATACAACATTTAAGAGATTGAAGGAGGCTATGTGTACAACTCCAGTACTTGCCACTCTTGAATTCACCAAGGAATTCATTGTGGAATGTGATGCTTCTGGAAATGGGATAGGAGGAGTGCTCATGCAAGAAGGTCGACCAATTTCTTTTCAGAGTCGTCAATTAAAAGGTAAGAATCAACTAAAACCTATTTATGAGAAGGAAATGCTAGCAATACTCCATGCAGTGAAACAATGGCGGCCTTATCTATTGGGTAGACATTTCAAGGTTAAGACAGATCATGATAGCCTAAAATATTTTTTGGAACAATGACTATCTTCTGAAGAGCAACAAAAATGGGTCACTAAGATGTTAGGATATGACTTTGAGATTGTATATAAGAAAGGGAAAGAAAATATTGTCATAGATGCACTTTCAAGGAAGGATGAGAAAGATGAAGCCTTATTATGTGCCCTTTCAATATTACAAGAAAATGGGGGGGGAAGCAAAGCGAGTGGAAAATGATGTTGACAAGTATAATCTCATCGAAAATTAAAAGTGATCCTAGTAGTTGATATAAGTTTTGTTGGAAGGGAGATACTCTTTGGTATAAGAGTGCTTGTATCTGCAAGAATTCCAACCTTAAAATCAAAGATTCTCACAGAGTTGCATGAGTCTCCAGTGGGTGGTCATTCAGGATTTTTGAAGACATCATCGAGTCAAGCAAGATTTCTTTTGGGAAGGGCTAAAGGGTGATGTTCAAAAATTTGTGGCTGAATGTTTGGTGTGTCAAAGGCATAAAGGGGAGACAATTAAGACACCAGGTCTCTTGCAACCCTTATCTATTCCTAGCCAGCATTGGGAAGAGATATCCATGGACTTCATCACAGGGCTTCCCAAATCTAAAGGTCATAATGTCATCATGGTGGTAGTTGATCGGCTCACTAAATATGCACATTTCATTGCATTAGCACATCCTTTTACAAGCAAGTGCAGTGGCTAAAGCTTTTTTGGAGAATATCCAAAAGCTACATGGTACACCTAAAGTTATTGTTAGTGATTGTGATCCTATCTTCACTAGTCACTTTTGGAAAGATTTATTCTCATGTTTGGGTACTCAATTGGCTCTTAGCTCTTCATACCACCCTCAATCAGATGGGAAAAAGAGGTTGTTAATAAGTGTTTGGAAGGATATCTATGTTGTTTCTTCAGAGAAAGCAGGTCTCGGTGGGTAGATTGGTTACCACTTGCGAATGGTGGTATAACACTTCTTTTCATAGCTCATCAAAAATGTCTCCATTTTTGGCACTTTATGGATATCATCCTCCTTCCATCACATCATCAATTAAGGTGTCCCCAAGAGTTCAGGCAGTAGAAGACCACTTGCTTCATCAACAAGTACTTTTAGGACTCAAGGATAATTTAGCCATGGCACAAAATCGAATGAAACAACAGGCAAACCAACATCGTAGTGAAAGAATTTTTGAAGTTGGGGATTGGGTCTTCTTGCGATTGCAACCTTATAAGCAAATCTCACTAAAGCAGCAAAGAAAGAATAATAAGTTGTCTCCAAAGTATTATGGTCCATACCAAATCATGCAAAAGATCGGTAGTGTTGCCTACAAGCTTGAGTTGCCACCAACAATAAAGATACATCCAGTTTTTCATGTTTCCTATTTGAAGAAGGTAATTGGGCATAATATTCTCACTCAAAAAACACTTCCCGAGCTGGATGAAGAAGGAAGAATCATTTTGGAACTAGAGTGCATTCGTCAAACACACACAAAGAAGCTAAGGAATAGAACTATCACTGAGTATCTCATCCAATGGAAGAAGTTACCAATTGAAGATGCCACATGGGAAGATGAGGAGTTCATTCAAAAGTTTCCAAACTTGATTAGCATTGAGGACAATGCTTCTTTGAAGAAGGGGGCATGCTTCATTAATATTATTGTACATCGGGTTATGAATAGTCGGCTTGTGGCTATCTTAACTCTCTATTAAGTAATATTATCATTAGTATATTGTTATTTAGTTGTTTAGGTCGGCCTAAGTCTTATATAGGTGTGTCTAAGTCGGCCTAGGTGATATCCTTGGCATAAATAGGTATATATAGGAGGTTGTGTGTCTTATTTCATCATGAAGTGTGAAGTGTGTTCTCATTAGAGATATTTGGAGGTTTTCCCCCTCGAAGTGGCTTGTTATTCTCAGTTATTATCAAGTATTTGCAGCATATTTCATATCATATTCTTCTATTGTGAAAGTTATTTCATAACATGGTTGATGACTTCAAGAAATACTTTAGCCACATCTAGTTTGAATGAGTACCCAAATTATAGAATAAAGCCATTGATGCTATGACTACCATTGGGTCTCTTTCAAAAATGCCTCATGATCGTACTGACTATGATTTTTTTGTTGAGAAATTGTTGATTCTAACATACAATCTTCCTAAAATAAAGATGGTGTGTGATATCATTGGTCCGCAATCTCCTTGGTACCATGACATTTACACATATCTCTATGAAAATACCCTTCCATCCGATTTAACCCATAATCAACATAAATCCTTTATCCAATGTGCTTCTCACTATACCATCTAAGGAGACACTCTTTATCATAGAGGGTATGATGGTGTGCTTCTTTGGTGTCTAAATGATTCGAATTCCAAGATAGCATTACAATAAGTACATAGTGGTGTTTACAAGGCACATACTAATAAAATGGCCTTGGTGAAAAAGCTTCTTAGAATGAGATATTATTGGTCGACTATGGAACATGATGCCTACATGCAAATTTAATCCATGCTCCTTAGACAGAAGATATGCAATCGATCACTTCACCATGACCCTTTTCATATTGGGGTCTAGACCTAATTGGCAAGATATATCCTCCATCATCCAATGGCCGCACATTCATTATTATTGCCACCGAGCATTTTACCTAATAGGTGGAAGAAATTCCACTCTCTCTAATTATCAAAACCAAAATATCCAAATTCATCCTCTATCATATTCTCAGCATGTATGGTATCCCTTCCACTATCATCACCGACAATGGAAAGACATTCAAAAACCAACATGTGAAACATCTATGTGATACATTCCATATCCAACATTGATGGTCTACACCTTATTATGCTATCTTATCGATTAAGGTTGAACTCTCATCACTCCACATCTCTTTAAAGAACTTGATTGATGATGAGGAGTATCATGTTGCTTGCTTAATTCAGTTGGAGCTTCTTGATGAAAGGCATCTTAATTATTGCAACCACCTTTAGGAAATTGACTTAAGAGAAGCTATAATAAGAAAATTTGTCCTTGACAGTTTCAGGTTGGTGACAAAGTGCTAAAAGAAAATCAACATACACAATAAGATAAAGAAAAGAAAGGAAAGTTTGAAGCTAATTGGTTGGGTCCCTATGTCATTGTAGCTAAGTATGGTTCTGGGGCATATCATCTTGCTATACTCGAGGGGGAGCCCTTGGAGGAACCCATCAACATTGTGTATTTGAAGTGGTTTTATACCTAAGTTAGTTGGGTTAACCCACCTAGACAATACAAAAAAAGTAAAAAATCTAGAAAATACAAAATAATCAGAAAAAAAAAGATAAAAAATAAAAAATATATTATCAATAATGAAGATAAATAAATCATCCTATGGTAAAAAGACCCTTGGTGGTGCCTTGGATAAGTAAATTTGGTGAAAACCTGGAAACAAGCACCATTTGTAGAGGGCTTAATCATTATCTACCTTGCATCTTGTTTTCCTATATGCTTGTACATCCATCTTATCCATTCCATATATCCTATCCAACACCCTATCATGTCCACTATCCTCCCTATCCTACTACCCATCACATGGTATATTTTGATTGAGCATTATACAAATTAGATTTACTGTCCCTATTCCTAAGCTTTGTCCACTTGTTTTGGAGTGAGCTTACAAAATATTAACAGGTATTCCAATCCTCTATCCTTGTATCAGTTAGGCTTTTGTTATTTCTCATCAATTGTACATAGTGTACATTTTGCCGGTCTTGCATCCTCATATAGGATCCATCATCGTCCCCTTTTTATCATTAGGTCCCATGTTATCTTTTGTCTAGATCATACATCTTTTTCGATCTTTTTATTGAATTACATTGCCTCTATGCTTTCATGTAGGCAAGGCCATCAATGAGCCCCCAAGGATTTGGTCTATCCACTATGGTGTGTCATGATATCTGTTAATCTATTATCCATCTTTTTTATCAAACTACATTGCCTCTGTACTTTAATCTAGGTAAGGCCATCATCGATGAGCCCCCAAGTCTTTGGTCTATCCACTAGGGTGTGCCATGATTATCCTTTCATCAGTTTTCCATCATCGATCATCCATATTTTTATCTAACTATGTTGCATATGCACTTTCACATAGGAAAGGCCATCATTGATGAGCCCCCGAGGCTTTGGTTTGTCCACTAGGGTGTGTCATGACCATCCTTCCATCTATTGTACATCGTTTATCATCTATATTTTTATCAAACTACGTTTCCTTTTTTCTTTCATGTAGGCAAGTCCATCATCGATGAGCCCCCAAGGCTTGGGTCTATCCTTTAGGGTGTGTCTTCATGTCTGTTGTGTCACCAAGAGTCCTTACCTTGTTAGTTCCTACACACAAAATTCATTAGTTCTTGGAGGTTTCAATCTATTTCAACTATCCCGCATTGTGTGGATCCTATAATCTACCCCATCCACCTTTGGTCTTAGCAGGATATATCATTCCTCATATTAGACCACATTAATCCCATCCATCTATCATCCTCATGACAAAGGATATTTGAGATTTATTGTGATTTCTTGGTGCTTTTGAACTTTGTTTATCTTTTGAGCTTCCTAGTATAGCTACTCAAGGTCACCACAATGCATCATATCATGGTGCACTTTGACTGGTAAAAATAGGGGCATATCTTGGTTTTCTATGTGATCATGTTTTCTTGGCTGTCCTGCATAGCACCCACCAAGATCCCTATGGTCTTATGTTACACTGGGGCATCCTTTGTGTTTCTGGTTTCCAACATCAACCCTACCAAATCCTTCATGACTTTGGTATGTTGGATTAAACTTCTTGCTTGTTGTGTCAGTCCTATGCATATGATACTAAATTTCCTTAGCTCTTCATGTAGATACTAAAATTTGATCTAAGCCTGTGACTTCAATTTCTTCATAATTCGTGTTTTCATGGTCATGATTAAATAATGTTAATTATTTAATTACTTTCTAAAGTTCTTTCTCATATATTAATTAAATAAACTTAATTATTTAATTAATTCACATTATCTTTATTATATCCTGATTAATTAAATAAATGTTCTTTATTTAATTACGTCACTAATTAACTTTATCCTCCTTAAATTAAATAAATTCTTATTTAATTTATCTTTATCATATTTTTTACTATAATTAAATAAATTCTTTAATTATTTGATTATTCATTTAACCTTTTCTTTACTCAATTAAATAATCCTTAAAATGTTGAATCTTGAATTAAATAATCATTTAATTCATAAAAGTTTGTTTTTAACACATTCCTCTATATTTAGATAAATGTTTAAGTTATCTAAGTATTCATTTCCACTTGACTCGAGATCTATTTGAATCAGTCAGTTATCTACTAATTTAATGTCTGATTATCTTTTGCGAATAAACTCTTTGTCATAACTAGTCAGTTATCTAGTTCTAACTCATATGCATGTATATACATATTAATTAAATATCTTTATTTAGTTAATCAATTTTATGTGTGCGTTCAAATAGATTGTGTCCATTATTCTATATTTATCTTTGTCATGCAAACATTATTCTTCTACTTTCGAATACTCTCAACCTAAGATTAAATCATTATTTAACCTTTATCTCCATTCTTAGGTTTTATCACTCATGTCAATACTAACAGTTATCATAATGCATGTCAAATCCTTTAATCTAGATTGTTTGTCTATCTTTTAATCTTGGCCTCTCATTTGAATGATCAATTTTCTATAAACTGATTTGACTTTCATCATTTTAGTCCTCCCAAAATTGTATGACTTTTGGAGCACTTGTTAATCTTTGATATTTTTCTATAATCACATCTATCAAGGCTATACTTGCACACACACTAAAAATCTGAGGGCGAGAATACCATCACGACGAAATGGAGAAGGACAACAAAGGTTATCCATGGAGTTATATCAATCTTTGGTGAGATTGTTTTATATTTTAGGCTATTTCCTTTGTTCTTTGTTGTTTGACTTTAGATTACATTAAAAGTTTATTGCATTGTTGTGTGCTTTAATCTTTGTTGTTTTCATGATTGTTACACTTCATACCTTGGTGTGTAGTATCTTATGCTATATTAAATTTCAATGCTCCATATATGACAACACAATGTTAAATTGCATGATTTTGATCATAATCCTTTTACATTTGTTATCCTACCATTTTCCCCAATTCATTTTTCATTCCTTGATCATTGATTTTAGGTGTGTAAATGATATCCCCCATCTCTTCTTCCTATCAGGTTGATTGAGTATTTGACAGATTTACTACACCTACCATCCATTTCATTATCATTTTGCATTATCCATTTCATTACCATTTTGAATTATCCATTTCATTACCCTTTTGCATTATCCATTTCATTACCATTTTGCATTTTATTTTCATAATCATTTAAGTTGCTTAGGATAATATCGATTTGTTATTCTAAGCATATTAACCAATTTTTATTTTATTTTCATAATCATTCAACTTGCTTGAGATAATATGGATTTGTTATTTTAAGCATCTTAACAATTTTTCATTTCATTTTCATAATCATTTAAGTTGTTTGGGATAATATAGATTTGTTATTCTAAGCATCTTAACCATTTTGCATTTCATTTTCATAATCATTTAAGTTGCTTGGGATATATAGATTTGTTATTCTAAGCATCTTAACCATTTTTCATTTCATTTTCATAATCATTTAAGTTGCTTGGGTTAATATAGATTTGTTATCCTAAGCATCTTAGCCATTTTTCATTTTATTTTCAAAATCATTTAAGTTTTTTAGGATAATATGGATTTTTTATTCTAACCATCTAAATCCATTTTGTATTTCATTTTCATAATTATTTAAGTTTTATAGGATAATATAGATTTGTTATTCTAAGCATCTTATTCCCATTTGTTGCATTAGGTACATTCATTACATTAGGGTCGTTAGTTAATTGCATTCATTTTATTTCATCATATTATATGTACATTCATTTCATTTCATTACACATTCATGAAATATCATAATAAACACCCATACAATCCATATCATAAATATAAATCTCATTTAACACATGTTGCATCATACATGTTAGTCATCTATATACATACATCATATAGATGTATGTCCATCACATTGTATCCTACATCACAAACCATTAGCGAGTTACACATAATCATAAGCATAACACACCACATCTTGCATCACAATTAGTTAGTTACGTATTTGATATACATCCATCATGCATGAACATATCAAACACATAAAAATATGTCATACACATCCATGACCAATTACAATAATCATTCATGTCATATAAATATTATAATAATGTCCATCCATAAATTCCATAATGCCAACAAAATAATACAAATGTCCATGCACTGATGAATCAATATATATAACAATGTGAATACAAACAACACTTCATGTGTCATGAATTAGTATAAATGTGATCAATCATTCTATCATCTACCAAAAATATATACATGGTATCTTTCTACCTTTGATGCATATACATGGTCGCGAACTGTGCACTTGTCAAAACTTAATCCTTGTATCCCCCCTCCATCCATCTACCTAGTGCTCCCCATATCTGAATGATGTGGTGACTTTGGTACTATCCTTGACCCCTCTCCTCCTCCACCTCCCCTCCTAGGTGGTCCCATCGATCCACTGGATGCCATTGATCCACTTGAATACCCCAGATTTTCTCCTCCCAACCTAGAGGGACCTACACTCTTGCTAGCCACCTAGGAGTAGGATGGAGCTCTCTGATCCTCTGGTACTGATGAGTAATACAACCCTCTTAGTATCATGGCTCTATGACAACATGAAACATGTCACCCCTATCAGTCTTGACCACATATCTCTCTCATCTATTATGATCTCTATATGCATGTAGCTTCCCATGCCTCCCAAGTTAGCCACAGGCTCACCACCTCTCCCTTTTCCCTCCCTGCCTGTGCTCGAGCATTATTGTGCTTGAGTACTAAAGTCTCCATAATCACCTGGGTATTTTCCACTAGGGTTTGTAATGTGTTCCTATTCTATGTCACTATATCCAATAACCCCTACAACCTTTCCACCTTAATTTGTAGACTATCACGCTCTGTTGTGATAGTCTCATTCGCTCCCTATTGCACTATTTGTAACCTATCCATCTGGACCTATAGGTTGTATCTCTTAGCTATCTATGTTTGTACATCCTCCCCCTAGTTCAACTATTTCTCCAACAGTGTTATGAGGGCAAGTGCCCCTACCAACCTCACCCCTACATCATCCTCTAGTAATGGCTAATACACCACTATAGCTCTCTCTAAGAACCTACTTAGCCTCTCCCCCCTCTGCCACCACCTATATCTCCTCCTCCTTTATCACTTGTACCCCTTGTCACATGATCATCCTATGCACCCTCCTCAATGAGACACCCTCCTCTACCTCATCCTCTCCACCAGGTGCCTCCTCCTTATCCTCTACTATAAGTGCCTATCACAGTGACTATCTAAACCTCTCTATAGGCATCACTCCCGTGAGTCTCCTCTCCCTCCACCATGTTGTGTATCTCTCCATAAATATGAGATTGTCAACTCCTCTCCATGGCCATGTTGTCTCCTTTAGGTTCTCCCACATTTTTCTGGCCCTTATTGTTGGTATCAATCATCCCCACACACTGCTATCTCATGTAATATGTCAGTACCTCTCCTCGGGCTCAAGAATGTCTTGATGCACCCCAAACTGCCTAGTAACCTTTTCTAATCGATACATCGAGCTATAACATGTGTCTCACACCCAATTATAAAGCACCATGAAAACATGAATCCCCTCACCATCCTATCATCTCATTTCCATGAATAGAAGTCACACACTTTGTACAGCCTCTAGACGATTTGATCATCAATCAAGTCATCCATCACCTGTCTCCAATAGGATATCCTCCTCACCTCTAAATAATGTCGCATACCATAATGCTCGAACATAATAGGCAAATCTATCTGCCAATCCACTATCCCTACTACATTTGATTGAGTGATTAGGATATGCTACCATACCCACACCTGTAGCAAGGTCACATGTGTGATGCTACCCATCCACCTATAACACACTACATGCATGTCATTTTACATTTACACCAATATGCATGTACCCCATGTGTATGTACCTCTCCTCTCCATCGTACCTAGCACAACCTCAATCAGATTGAGGTTGAATAACATCCACTCTTGTCAAGTAGGACGAACTCGCTAATCAAGTCACATAAATACAATGGTAATGATATTGTGGACCCTGTGCACCCATCCAAATCTAGTTGCATGCCCTTGTAAGGGAGATCTATCATCCCAAACACCACCTACAAACTCTCCACTATCTTCCTTGCCACTCCCTCCACATGTCCTCCAACATTACTATCATCTCCCTTGTGGGGAGGAGGAATGTGCAGGTCTCTGATCTCCAACACCAGATCAATGCTATCAACATGGGCCTATGTTCCCTAATCACTGAGAATTGGGTCATATGGCCTAGTCCTATTGCCTCCATGGTCACCTAATCATCCTCTGTCAAGTCTTGGGCCAATGCCAAGGTCCCTGACCTCCACTCTCGCATTTGCACATTGTCTATGTCCTGCATCCATAAAAACAACATGCCAAATTTCTCCCTATATTTATCCTTTATCCTTTCTTTCTTTAACATTTTTTTGGCATCCCTTTATTATGTGTTTTCCCATCCCTTTGTCACATGTTTTTCCTAGTGTGTTGCATGTTCTCCCTTTTCTTTAGTCTCATACATATGCCTCTTTAGGCATGCATGTTCACCTATTTGTCATGGCGTAGGACATTTTTCCCTGTGCAAAAGTGTGTACGCTTCTTCTCCATTCCTACTGCATGTTCGCCCATTAGCTAATTCAACTACCCCTATGTAATGGTGCATTCACTTGTTTGGAGACCTTATTTCAGGGGAAAACCTACTCCGGTCTCTACCTCATGCATTTTTCCCTTTCCCACACATATGCTTATTCTAACATGCACATTTTCCCATCTAGAGCATTTTGTATAGAGGAAAACGTGCTTCGGCACTGCCTCACACATTCAACCATCCCATATCACATTCACTTGTTTTGGGAACCATGCAATCACCCCTCTACCCCCCTCTTAGAGTTGTTCCTGCCTCACCCTAACCCTCGTGCATTCGCCCATTTGAATGCACATTCACCCCCTGCAAGATCACCTCTTTTTCATAAAGGCGAACTTGCTAATCCCAAAAGGAAAACCCACCCCTCTAGACAAGTGAATTCGCCCTCGAATCAGTTTCCTACCATAAGAATCCATACAAAAACATGCAAAAATAAAAGTAAAAGTTCAATTTTCAAGGCATACCTGGTTGGGGATCTCACAACTCTAGTGCCATCCTCACATGATGTCTAATTGATGTGAAATATTACCTCTAGAGTGTGCCATTTTACTCTCGAGATCACCAAAGCTCTTGAATGCCCAAAGGTTAAAATGAATAGTAACTTAGGTTTTACTATTTCTAGGTAATATCAACCCTTGAATTAAATCCCTAAATTAAATCATGGCCCTTCATTCTATTCCCCCTCTAATGACTAAGGAGAGATAATCATTTTTCACTTCATGCATTCAAGTCTTCAAGTGCACACACTAACCTTCAATCTCACATTGCAATCATTTTGCTTCCATATTGCATCAAAAATCCACCACAATCCATCATCTACACTCATTTGACATCCAAGATCATGTTTTTCTAAGGTGTTGTGTTGTTGAATTCGATCTAGGAGCACACAATCAATCACATCAAGGGAAAACAAATCCATCGACTTGAGCAGGTATAAATGGTTATTTTGTTTTCTTATTTGAGTTCATCTTATGCCTTATCTTGAGTGTTGTCTTTAGTTTTAGTCTTTACACTGGTTTCCTTGTATTTAGAGTAGATTAAAACACTACACACATAATGCATCTACAATATGTTGGAGACAATTCCAATTAGGCTCTATAAACTGACCTAACACACTTCATGTTTCATGGTTGTCATACTCTTCTCTATCACATTACATTCGCATCACACTCACATCATATTCACATAATCATCATCTTTG
This sequence comes from Sequoia sempervirens, assembly GCA_007258455.2. Taxonomy (NCBI): domain Eukaryota; kingdom Viridiplantae; phylum Streptophyta; class Pinopsida; order Cupressales; family Cupressaceae; genus Sequoia; species Sequoia sempervirens. The sequence goes on along the minus strand of VDFB02285535.1, from coordinate 12,825 downwards.
TCTACCATAATATACCTACAACACTGAAATCATCTTACATTTATATGCATTACATCTGCAAACACCTACAACATCAATTAGGTCGGCCTAATTAGATGAAACGTATAATAAAATAACTTGTTGGATCAAGATTCAACCATACATGCCTCACAGAATAAACCAAAACATGTAGCATATCAAAATAGGTTGATAGAGACCTATAATTACTCTGATAATTCTAATCCAAACTTATTCTAACTCTACATGACCTCAAACCCTTTAGGTCGGCACCATTGGTGAAGCAACAAAGGAATGAACCAACTATTCATCCACATCTCGATATGTGGACCTCCAAAGCACTTTCCACTTGGACCCAAAACACTTATGGCATCTATAAGCACTTCCTCAAAACTGCATAGCAAGACAATCATCTATGATGGAATGCGAAGCATTCCAAACAAGTACTCTGTCACTGTAACTTTGCCATAACTAGAGCGATACTCTATCAAATATAACTTCAACTGTGGAGGGCTTCAAGATGTGAAACCTTGGATTTAGATTTCTCCAACATTCACCAAAATTACCTCAAAATCGTATAACTAGATTTTTTATGGCAGATCAATGTAGACCTCAAAATTGGTTCAATGTATATTGAAAACTATACTCTAGGACTTAGGCGATTTCTCCAAGTCATTTTATGTGCTTTGGACCAACAAAAATACATCTATATAATGGGTTTCAATAACTACATTCAAGCATATTTATTAATTATTTTTACATCAATTTTGACCTTAATGTTGACATCAATGACAACACCATGCATGCTCATGTTCATGTTGCCAACAATCTCATCAATGATATGCAAACTTCCAACAAGTGTAGGCATTGACAATCTGTCAGTCATAAGTGTTTTTCCTAAAACAAAAGAACAAAAAATTGCATATACAAGATACAATCCCCCAACACAAAATACAAATTTTATAGATTCAATCCATAGAAATATCAATCATAAACCCTTTCACCACAAATTTTCCTAGCAAGTTGGATATCCTTTAGTATTATTGTGACCCTCTTGGCATGAATAGAGCACAAATTAGTATCTCCAAATAAGCCCATGAGGTAAGCCTCTAAAACCTCTTGGAGTGTGAGGATGACATGACTCTAAAAACACAAGTTTGTCTGCAACAAAATACAATGACAAGGATTTATTGCTAACCACATTACCACAATCACTTAACATTAGGATTTACCCTAACCCCATGAACACTTAAATTGAAGCCCTACCAAATTCATGTAAGTTCTTTAAAAATATTCCTACAAGTAAATGAAAAAAGGTGCATAACCTTTATTGGGCATTTGAAATTTTGAGAAATATCATAGCCCAACATTAGCGACACATTATCATTGCTATTGTAAAAATTTGAAACTAAAGTCTTCATTTTGACCATAAACAATACTTGCATATGTGCTTTGTAATCTAATCCTTCTACATAATTAAATATGGAATTAATTCAAACCCTCAGATGAACATTAAAACCCTAACAATCACCTTGAAGTCCTAAGCGATTTCTTGCACAAGCCTCTAGAATGGAAACTTTCATATTAGGAGATTAGTACTCTTCTGGTACTTTTGGATCTCACCATATATTAAATAACACAAAACAAATCTTCACAAAATAAGAAACGTTTTCAAAAAATTCAACGAGGTGAAATGTTAGGGTTTATATCGTAAAGCAACAGTTTCAGGATGGTATCAATGAGGCTTCTTCATGCCTCTAGTCTAGGTGTCAATTTACAAGCAACATAAGAATTGAAAATAAATTAAATGTATTAATAAGGATACCTAACTTGACATAAAAAATGGAAAAAAATATAATTTAACATTTAGTTTTCAAAGCCACTAAAGAAAGTAATATTAAAAATTCATGCATAAATATACCTTGGTTGCAATTTGTTTCCTTGGAGCCTTTCCTTTTGTAGACTTACATGCGGTTTATGTAGTATGAGCCATTTCTTTTCCATTTCCAAACCCTAACTAAAAAAAAAACTAAAAGAGCTCACTATTGCGACAAAGATGGTTTGGGTGGAAGCATTGTAGAGAACAAAGGCAAAAGTGCCTTTTAAATCCTTGAGCATTTGACTAGGTGCGTAAAAAATCCCATCACATGTGCAAAGTCTTGTATGCCTCTATGACTAACGTGACCTTGGCATTCATGCAAATCCCATGTTATCTTTGTAGAACAACCAAATTATCGAGACAAGCCACAAAAAAAGTTGTCTATGCAAGCAAGGCATAGAGGTTGAGAAAGGGTTTAGTTATGGTGTGAAAAGGTCATGGTACCTCTGATTCAAACACAAACCATTACCTCACTTAATGCTCTTTCACATTTATTTAGAAAATAAAAATTAAATAATAATATTTGAAATCACCTTCCTCGTATTCAAAAAAGCGATGACTTTTCATGCTTATCCATTCCTTTATTTTGGGCATGATACAAATTATATTGTTAAGCCACGATCAACATAATCAATATTAAATATTAAAAGATGTATTTTACATAATAAATAGTGCTAATTTAAATAATGTCCAAAATTTAATCAGATGTTTTAACGTATATGGATGAATGCCATTATAGAAAGCCTCTTGGCTTAATTATTTTTTCAATACTACAAATTTGGAGGATGAAGGTGTGGAATGGGGGAGTGGAGGAATTGTTATGTTTAATGTGATAAGGTTCTTAGAGCCTTGCCACAATTTTTCTTCCTCTTAGTGAGTCGTTTGGTGGAGCGTGTGATAGGTGAGAAGGGAGCTTCATTGTTCAAGGTGGTGTGGGGGTGTTGCTTAGATTTTGTGGGCACTATTGCAATTTTATAATATTTTTGGGGGTGGTTGAAATCATAGTAAAAAATGAGATATATCCATTACTAGTTTGAACCACAACAACATATTCATTATTCTATAAAAAATATTTTAATTATATTTGAGAATAAGTCCTGATAAAACCATAATATTAATATAATAAAATGATTTTAAAATATATAACTATGATCTCACTTAGCATATGTTAACCCATGCCCAAAATATAGTCTATATTTGGATATAAATATTATAGATTAAAGCACATTGTATTGTTGATCAACAACCAAATTCAAACATGAGGGATGAACGGTGAGATGAAGAATCAATATGATGTCCCTGACTATAAGTAACATGCCAATGGATGAAAGAATAGAGGGAGAAATAAGTTTTGTGTTAAAAGTTTATGAAGACACTGGTTGAGAAAATAATGTAATTAAATATTGGTCAGATTAATTATATATGATCATTCTAATTGAAACTATATTTAATTAACTTATATATAAAATATCTATTATACTATTAATTAATTATTCTGGATCCACTTTAGTATAATGTTCTTCATGTTTATATGTATATTATATGAGAAACGAATTTCAATTGATGATTTGATGATATCTCGTACTATGATTCAATGATTTATTCCAAAATAATATCTGACTGATGAATTAGTTCGGAAATAGCCATCCATCATTCAACCCAAAGTTAAAGAAGATTAGTTCATTTATATTTGTATTTTGAAACTTTAAGAGTGATTAAGTGATTAGTGCAAATTTGGCGAAATGGTGATCCCTTACCACATGCATTGGTTTGAGCGCGTCAGATAACACAACCGCCCGACAGCGTACGGACCTTCGGTATGTACCCCAAAAACTTCCCTTGTAATTTGTACAATTCATTTTCCCACTTGTTTTCATGTTGAATTCGGCTTTTAATTTTTCTAGCGCATTTAGTTGCCCCAATAGCAAATAGGATGTCTGTTATAGTGCATAGAATAAAGTAGCACTTAGAGTTAGCGATTTAGCACATTGGGTTGATACATTAGCACATAGGTTCTTGTAGCGCATAGGCTCCTGTAGTGCATAGGTAACCCAAAGTAGCGCATTGAGTGATTGAAGTAGCGCATATAATCCTTTAGCGTGTAGGTGAATTGTTTTGGCGCATAAATTAAATGATGTAGTGCATAGGGTGTTTCGACGCATAAAGACTCTGTCCCAACACATCTGTGAAATGTTCTGGTGCATATGATAGTTCAGGGCATAGAAGCTATGTTCTAGTGCATTGATATTTTTTTTGGCACATAGAAATACTATTTGAGCACATTAGTGAAATTTTAGACTAGATTGATGATTTTCTTGATTAGACTTCTTGATTTCAATGATGTTTGATCATGTCAGCCTTTGATTTGATGATGATTGATGATGTTGATAGATTATATGTCCATTGATCTCATGATAGGTGAGATACAATGATTGATATTGATAATTGACTTCATGATAAGCGAGGATCAATGATAGTTTAATTGATTGATAGACTTCATGATAGGCCAGGTGAATTGATTAATTATAACCGTCATGATAGGTGATGTTGAATGATTGATGAACCTCATAATAGGCGAGGTTAAATTGATTGATTGATGCTCACGAGATTTGATCAAAGTCTCACAAAGTTGATTAGATTGATAGTGTGTACCTTGGAATTTTACTCCATTCTAATGTGCAAAATAACTAAAAACGCAAGTGGAAAAATACTAAGAACACTTCAAAGATTAGCCTAAAGAGTGATAAAACAAGGAAAATAGATGAGATAAAATACAAATCGATTATACCTTCCTTACTGTTGAAGACTCCTTGGTTGGCCCTTGATTTAGATGAATTTGTCTGCTCCTTGGATGGCTTTTTGGTGTAGCTAGATGCAAGATTGAATATGCAAGATGATTAAAGTGTATGGCTAAATGATAGTGAATGCTTTAGAATGCAAATTGGCAGCATAAGATTGCTCAAATATGAAAGTGTTGAAAATGCCCTTGAGGAGGGGGGGTTTATAGAAAAATTTGAATTCTCTAGAGAATTCAATGGTTGAGATTCATCCAACAAGGTCAAGATGAAGGGCTATGGTGAGTTGAGAACTCACAAGTCCTCACATCTTGACATGTGGATGGTGAAGTGGCTAAGGGGAGATGAGGTGTAAGTGAGGTGGAAGAGAAGTACATGATGGGGAGGAAGTACAAGTACCTTGCAAGTACATTGGGAGATGGAAAGAATTCATGAATAAAAGTGAATTTTAAATTCACAATGATTGAAGAATCTAGTGGATAAGACAATGTTCCCAAAAGGTGTGGAGTTTGTCACATGACTTGATGTGACAAGTCAAAGATCTAGAAGACGCATGGAAAAGGGATTCTTGAGAAATAAAACGAATTGGAAAAATTCCTTGGGGGATGGAGAGAGTTACCATAATGAATAAGAATAATGAATCAAGAATTAGGAAGATAAATGAGATTAGAAGTTAACTTTGTGCAAAAGTTGGAGGATGTACATTCTAATCAAGGATTAGGCATGTGCACATCCCTAATGAAGAAATTAGGAGATGGATTAGGATTAGATGAAAATGACATGTGAGAAATTAAATAAATGTATTATTTATTTAATTTATTTGATGAAAGGAGAATTAAGGAGGGTAAGGTATTTAATTATTAATTAAATACTTTGTGTGGATTTGGCAGTAATTGTGGCATTAATTAAATAATAGTAATATTAACGAATTAACTTGATGAGATGCTGATGAAAATGATAAATTTGGATAAATTAAGTGTCCAATTTGGATGTCTACATTTTGCCCCTCTTTGAGATGGTGCTATGAAGTAGCATCATTTCAAAGAATATTAAAATATAGAACCTAGAAGAAGATGGTTAGATTGGGAAAGATGCCCCAGTCATCAAAGGATTGATTGGGAAAAAATATGATGGGGATGAAGATGAGGATGAGGGATTAAGGATGCCCCCTCAAGAGGACATGCGGGTTGAAGAGAACATGGGTGGGCTCTTGAAATAGATGAGATGAGGGAGATGATGCAAAGTGATGGACAAGAGAGAAGGAGAAGCAATAGGAGATGGATGAAGCACAAATGGATTTTAGGACAAAAGGTGATGTTGCCCCAGTCAAGGTACAAGCCAAAATGGGTTGATGATGAATGGAGTGTTGTCAATGAGGGAATGAAGGATCCCGAAACATGAGGATAGGGAAGGATACATCCCACTGAGTGGTATTGATGAGGGAATGATACATCCCAAAACACCACTAAAGGATAGGAAAGAATACCTCCCGATGAGATTGATGAAAGTGTTGTTGATGAGGGAAGGATACATTCCAAAACAACACCAAAGGGATAGGGAAGGATACTAATGGATGATGATGATGATGGGGATGAGGGGTCAAAGCTGGTATCAAGATTAGGGACAAGACCAAGGATTTGATTAGATGATTTGTGCAACATGGAACAGATGAGGAGAAGATTGATATGTGAGATGGAGAGAAGGATCTTAAGATTTGGTTCGATATCCAAAGATTTGGACTGTATATGGACTAAAGCTCAGATTAGGGTTTTGGTTAAGCTCAGATTGGGATTAAATTAAAGCTCAGATGAGGATTGGATTGAAGACTAGAATGATTGAAGGATATGATTGGATTGATTCTACACTGAGTTATGGGGTTTAAAGGACATAAGGTGTTGACAATCAGATTTTTCCTAATTTGGCAATTTTCAAAAATTGTCAAATTTTGCCATTTTAGGAAACCTCATGGATATACTTTCGAGAGTCCAATTGTTTTTCAAGAAATACCCAATATTGAGATAGGATGAATTGCCAACTAACATCCCAAATTCGAGATATGCATTTCGAGTTATGAGTGAACAATTTTTCAAAATGCTGGAAAAAACACTAAATTGGGATTTTGAGAGCCTAGATGAAAGTTTGAGGCCCCAAAAATGTGGCAAAACGGGTTCCAACAGCCTTCTTTGCAGCTAGTTGGGAATCCACTTGTTATCTCATAACGCAACCACCCGTCAAATTTCAACTCAAACGGACACCCGAGTCAAAAGTTATGGCCTCTGAAAGTTTCGGTGTAAAAATCAAAACTTGCGAAAATATGTTTTTTTGATAAATGTTTAAAATTTCAACACATGGGTTTTGATGGCTAGGGGAAATTAGAAAATGGGTTGGGATTAGTTTTTTGAAAAAGATGGTAAAAATGTGAATTTTTGGGAGTCAAAGGCCGACGGGGTAGGGGCGCAGCCGCCCTGCTCCAGGGCGCTGTCGCCGCCTCGGCCGCGGGCGGATCCACCCGAGGCGGAGCTGCCCCTCAGGTGGGTGGAGCCGTCCCAACAGCGGGCGGAACCACCTGGGGCAGAGCCGCCTGGAGCGGAGCTGCCCCGACAGCAGGCGGAACAGCCTAGGGCAGAGCCGCCCGGGGCGGAGTTGCCCGGACAGCGGCTGGAACTGCCAGGGGCAAAGCCGCCCCACCTGGAGGGGGGAGCCACCCAGCCGAAGGGCGGAACCGACCCAGTGGGGGGGAGGAAAAAAGAAGAAGAGGGGAAAAGAAAGGGAAGAGATAGGAAAAAAGCTGGAGGGATGGGGGGATTGTGAAGAAGGATGAAGGGCTGTGGACATGCAAGATTTATAGAATATGTCGAATGCAATCCTAATGCAATTCTTCACTGGTTAATCATTTGATATAGCAAGAGACCAAGTGCCAGGGTATGTGGAACCAAGGCGTAATAGTGTCTAATGCATGAAATAAACACAACAGACAAGAAGGCTATCCCAACACCCCAAAGTCACAAAGACCTTGGTCAGGCCAAGTATTGAGATAACCACAAGCACAAAATGATGCCCCAACATAACAAAAGACCTCGGGGATCTTGGTGGGTACTACGTGGGACAACCAAGAAGACACAATCAAACAAAAGATCAAGATATGCCCCTATGTAGACCAATCAAAACACGCCATAATATGATGGATCATGGCGGCCTTGACAAGTGATGATAGGGAGCTCAAATGATAAACAAAATCCAAAAGCATCAAAAGATCACAATCAATTTCAAATGTCCTTTGCTATAGGATCAAGGGGATAGATGAGATTGATGAGGTCTGTTAGGAAGGATACATCCTGTTGAGACGGATGATGGATACTAAGCTAAAAGATTGATATGATGTAGGATATTCAAAACTGATTGGATTTATTGATATAAGTGGATCTTGTTTGTTAAGAACCAATTGAATAAGGGCATAGCTTGATGACACGACACAAGGGAGATAAGACACAACTTAAAGACCTAGGGGCTTGGGGGCCAATCAGAGATTAGCCTTGCCTACGTGAAAGCGCAGAGCCCTCGTAGTTCATGGAAAAAGACCATGGATAAAGCGGAAAGAAGACAATGGTGACCAATGATGAAGGACACAAAACACAATAGACAAATGCCCCGGGGGAGGATCAAATGAACAACCTTACCTACGTGAAAGTGCAGGGGCAACGTAGTTCGATGAAAAGACCATGGATAAATTAGAAAGAGGATGATGAAGGCAAAGTGATGGAGGACCAAAACAAGTTGATCCAAAATGCCTCGGGGGCAGATCGACTAATCAACCTTGCCTATGTGAAAGCGTAGGGGCAACGTAGTTCAACAAGACCAAAGACAAACAATGGATAAGGATGATAAGATGATAAGATAAGTGGATAAAAAGATGGGACCGATACGACAAGATAGGATAGACTTGTTGGATTGGATAGAATGATGACGATCACATAAATCTCAGGGATGGGATAGTTATCCAAACCATTAAAATGACTTGGGAGGATGATATGATAAATAGATGAGTGATGAAAAGTGATAGGAAATTGGAAAGATGTGCAAGAGAAGCAGGGGTGATGACGATGAGATAAATGGCATTGGGTTGCATGGGGGGAGGCCTATAGCCAGATACTAATGACAAGGGATTGTGAGATGGGATGAGGATAAATATGAAAGAATGGATAGAGATATAGGGATGGGGGATGGGAGGGATTGTTTGGATGGATGGGAATATAAGGATTGAGAGATGAAAGGGATGCTAGGATAAATGGATACGAAGATAAGGATGGAGAGATGGGAGGGATGCTATGATAGATGGATAGGGAGATAGGACTATGTCACAAAGGAAGCAGATGCCCCCACTCTAGATATGTCATATATGAGGAGGCATGAGGGATGGAATACAAGTGTATGGGAAGATAAAGGAGATGACTAGATGAGGATAGGATGGGTGACTAAGGAATATGATAGAGCATGGATGAAGGGAATGTATACCAATAGGTGTCCAAAGCATGCATAGATAGGTGCCCCTATTTTGATCAAGATCACAAGAAGGATGGAGGGATAGGAGAAAAATGGGATATGATGGTAGGATGCGGAAGATAGGTGGGATGGGGGGGATTTATGAAGAGGACGGATAACAGGAAGATGGGTACATAGCTGGAAGCATAGCAGATGGAGGGAATGCATATCAGGAAGTTGCCCCCAAGTGTAAATGGGGATTTATGCATGATGCCTGTTTGCCAGGTTTTCATCATGGTATTTATCCAAGGCGCTTTTTTTCCAAGTTTTCACTATTGGATGGATTATTTCTCTTTACTATTTTATATATATATATTTTTTGATTTTGAGGATTTTTTGACTTTTTTGGATTTTTGTGGATTTTTTGACTTTTTTGGATTTTTGTGGATTTTTGGATTTTTTTGGATTTTTGTGGATAAGGATAGGGATGTTGATAAGGAGATTTAGAAGACATGCAATAAGGATATGGATGAAGGACTCAAGCATCAAATTCTATACGAGGTAGTAAAAGCCCATGTTCGAACCAACTATTGGATGAGGATAAATGGATTATGCAAGAGGATGAATTAGGGGGATTTGAGAGGGGAGATACATGGGATAATGGATGGGATGCTGCAAAGGGTATGGATGGAATGATGGGGTGGATATGTGATGGGGAGATGTGTTCAAGACCAACATTGGCACATGTGGTGGTGGATGTGAAAAGATAAGAGGATTAATGGATGGAGAATGTTGGATAATGAGGTGGTGAACTTTGGAACATAAGGATGCAAAACAGACTTAGGAGATGAAAGGGGTGTATGACTAGCTTTTGGATTAACAACTTTGGTTGTTCTTATAGATTTTTCATTTTATTGCATTGCATATTTTTTCTTTGGGATCCACATGGTTTTGATCTTTGCTTTGGTGGGCCTTTGTGGCCTACGGATTTGATTTAGATTTAGATTTTTCTTCTCTTCACCATGTCTTTTGGAGGGGACATGAGGAGCCTTAGATTCATGTGGATGTTTGGATTTATGCATTTTTTCTTTAACAACCAAAGTATGAGTTCATTATTAGGTGGAAGAGGAGGGTTGGTGTATATGCTTTGTTTTTCTTCTACGAGGAGACCACCATGGAGGAATGTGAGAGGACCAAGGGGATATGCAAGTGGTGTGGGGATAGCATTTTTAGGCGATGATGGGAGATTATGAGAGGGAGATGATGGGATAGCAGCATTTGGATGGGTGGTATCAGGAGAGGGATCAAGGGATATCATAGGATTTAGATTTGTGATAGTGGGCTCATGCGATGGAGATGGAGATGGAGCAATGGAAGCTTGAATGACAAGGGGATCATGGGATGGAATGGATGGGGGACTGTGATCTTGAGGTGGACTAGATGGGATGGAAGGATCTTGATCTGGAGAAGGGGATATGTTGGAATTCTTTGGATTAGACTCTTGGAGTGACTCATCGTGTGCGGGAGGCATGATAATGGAGTCTTGTTGGGACTCTTCAAGTGGGGAAGATGGAGGGATGGAAGATTCATGAGGTTCATTAGAATGGGTTTTGGTGCTACTAGGGGTGGGAGGAGTGGATTGGATTTGGGTGGATCTAGGAGTAGAGGGAGTGGATTGGAATTGGGTGTCTTCGATGGATTCGGTGGTTCTTGGAGTAGGAGATGGGGGTTCAATGGATTTAGTGGGTTCAATGGTTTCAATGGTTTCAACAGTACCAGGGGTGGTAACATCAATAATAGGTCTGGTATGGAGAAGGGTCTCATCACTAGTGACCGTGGATGATGGATCTAGATGGCATGGTTCTATGAATTCAAGATGTGGATTTGGGGATGGATTCTTTGTAATAAGTCCTTGGAGATTTTCTGAAATGAGAGACTTGCATATGGTTGGCTTGGCTAGGGTGGTAGAAATGGATGAGGGATTATGGATTGGTGGACTAGGGTTAGATGGAGGAATGGGATTGAATGTAGGACTATGAGTAGATGGGGGATTAGGACTGGATGGAGGACTAGGAGTAGATGGATGAATGGGATTGGATGGAGGGTTAAGGTAAGGATATTGGAGGGGTGAATTAGGATAGGGGGACATGGACTGTGGATTAGGACAAGAGGATATAGGTGGTATAGTGGAACATGAAGTGTGGGTGATGGATTATAATAAAGGTATTGGGATGATGGATTAGGATGTGGAGACATGGATGTAGGATTAGTATGGGAAGATTGGGAAATAGGATTACTATAAGGGGACATGGATGGGGAATTGTAATAGGAGTATTGGGATGGAAAATTAGGATAAGAGGATGTAGATGTTGTATAAGAGGATGATGTAGATGGAGGACATAACAAATATGGGGATGAAGAAGATACTGGATATCCATTATCAAAGGTGGCATAAGGAGCATGATTAGGCATTGATGAAGACATAACGGGATAGCTCATAGGAGTGATTGAATTTTGGAAAGTGGGTGGAGAAAGCTTACTAGCAATGATAGTGTCAAGGGGATCTATGTCACATTCTTCTTGATCAACAAGACTTTCGTTATCATTGTCAACGCAATTAGGGTTTCCCTTGACCACTATTGATGGAGGATAAGGATTCATGACGATGAAAGGATAAAGAAGATGGATCAAATATTTTGGATGGGAATGGATTAAAGCTCAACTCAGGATTTAGGGCAAGCTTAGATCGAGATTGGATTAAAGCTCATATTAGGATAATTGGATGATGCGATGGGATTGATTTTGATTTTGATGGTATTCGATAGATGGATGATTGGATCAGGTAGATGATTTGATGAATTTGATTAAAGTACTAGATTAGTTTGATTGGATAGGATCAAATGATTGGATAATTGTGATTGGATAAACTTGATAGGATTGGTGTGCTTGGATTGATTAGATGATTGTATGTATTTGATTAGAGGAATGGATTCGTTTAATTAGATAGGAAGAAATAAAATGTACCACTAGATAGAGTTCAAAAAATTGAGCAATTTTGGGTTTTGAACGAAGTTGATCCGATGCACAGTTTGTAAATGACAACCCCGAGAAGTTAAGGGCATGTCCACCCCGCGATGTGGGGCATGGCCGCTATGGGATGGTCAAATTCTTGATAGAAGGAAATAGAAGGTACCACTAGATAGATCTTGAAAAACTAAGTAATTTTGGTTATTGGACGGAGTCGATTCAACGTACAGTTTATAAATGATGGCTCAGAAAGTTAAAGGGGCGTAGTTAGCTTTCTGCAGTAAATCAGGGGCGTAGCCACCTTTCTGCGGTAAAACAGAGGCACTTCCGCCTTTCTACAGTAAATCAGGGGCATTCCACCTTTCTACGGTAAATTAGGGGCGCTTCTGCCTTTCTACGGCAAAATCAGGGGCGCTTCCACCTTTCTGCAGTAAACTAGAGGTTGGTTTTGATGGCAATGGCTATGGCAAGGACTCAAAATGATAAAATAAGGCCAATGTATCAAAGATTTCACGGGTTTTTCACAAGAAAACACTTCGAGTAAGAACAATCCTATGATTAATGTTAAGGGTATGGCTAGGAAAGGTCTTAATCTAGGATGCAAAAGGCTTCTAGGGAGTCTTCGATATACTCTCGGTACGTGAGGCA